>JAXIVH010000229.1:0-37500 GCA_036785325.1 Urophycis tenuis | reverse complement strand
GTGGTCTGAGTAGAATGATATGTGTTCCTTTCTTCAGAGAACTACCATGCTTATGAATGCAGGTTCTGATTATCTGTAGTGGGTATAATACACCTTCATCACCAGCCTGACTGTAGACACTGGAAATCAATTTATTTGTGTTGCTCTTCATCAGTGAAAAGCCTCTGAAAAGGCTTCACAGGCCCAATTCATATGAATCTAAATACTGTCTCTACTTAATGTAAAGGTGTGTGTTACAACTTGGCCTACCTGTACCAACGTTGGCCAACTGTAGATGACGACGACACAGAAATTCAGTCATTTATTTAAAAACCATTGAAATGAAAAGATCCCAAAATGAAGCATAGAAATCAGTCTTTCTGTTGATAATGTAAGCTTCATGTAAGATTGCCTCTCAGAAGGTCCCATGTGATTGGACCATGTTTATAAGCAAGTTATATCCAAGCAATACTAACGTGTACGAGTGCAGTAACAGGACGGCCAGGCCGGTGATGCCGCGAGATAGAACTCCTTCCAACTCCTTCCTTCTCAACACTCGTCACATCCAGCTCTCTCCACACCTCCAGAACATCCCCTGTGCTGCCTGATTAAAAGCCCATCGAAGAGAACACACCATTAGCGTTGGGTGTTTACTGTGCACTGTACTGTGCACATACTAATGGGTTTTACTTCCATTAGGAACTATACATGTCTTCTGATAGGAGCCAGCTCAACACAGGCAGCATACCTGTGACGGTACGTATGGGGTCTTTCCTCAGGAGTTGGAAGCCATCTTGTTGGAGGACCGCTTGTCCACCTCGATGACTTCCTTGTAAAGCACTTCAGACATGGACACTTCCAGTTGTGGCCCGTTGGAAACACAGAGGTTTAAAACAGAACATGGCCAGCGGTGTTTCCATGTCTACTTTCACATCCATCTGAGAAGGTTAAGCGCTGGTCACACAGGGCCAAAATAGAGTTCTGAAAACAATGAACGTTTGGTTTATCCTCTGTATAGTGGACGCTATCTTCTGCTCTGACTAAACTACAAAAACATAACATTCAACCATTAAAATAAGATAAAAGCATAAATGATAGGGTCAGGATGGATTTGGGGGAGTTCACAGTTTAATATATGTACACGTTTCAAACAGGGGGCTTTAGCTGAATAGGAAATACATCATTTACAGAAACAGTGGAGACCAGGACTGATAAGTGACCCCTCAACACACTCATGGAAAACTAATGGTATCAGGAGCAAACTCCAGCAGCACCTCTCTCTTCAACACGTTAGCTATTCGACCACAGCAGCATGCTGAGTTAGAAAACGGTCCAAACAGCAGCCCCAACGCTGAAGTAATGTTTCGGGATGACTATTATTATGCAATCTATCTCTAGTCCCTTAATTACACCATTTACAATACAGTGGTGATAATCATTGGCCCCATCCCAACTCAGTAGTAACCTGTCCATGTGGGAGTTTAGGCATTCTGCCATTTTGCAGAGGTAGAACAAGCTCCCTGCCAATGTCAGGACTGCAGAGTCACTCCTCATCTTCTGGAAGAGATTCAAGACCCACTTGTTCAGAGTTCATCTGAACCCTGCATAACCCTACCCTCATGCTCTTATTTGTTGTACGTCTTGGCACTTTAATCGCTCCTTGTAATTTGGCACTTTGATCGCACTTTGTAACTTGGAACTTTTTCAGAGATGTTGTATTCTAGCAATGGTTAATCTAGCAATTGAAATGCTTGAAACATGTTCTGGTGACTTTCTTACTGTATTAGCAGCATTGAAATGTTTCACCTTCTTATGACAAATGTACTCTTTGTAAGATGATAAAAGCGTCTGCTAAATGCCCTAAATGTAACGTAAATGGGAGTGATCTCTCGTCCCATTAAAGTGCATCTTCATAATAAATCATATGATTATGACATGAATGATTGTCAGTCAAAGGGGCTAAGAGAGAGATTAAAAAGCAGTTACTACTAACCAGATTAAATAGCTGGGAACTGGCTGTGTACCTGTCAGACTCTGTATTTTATGTGGTATTGTACATTTCCTGTTTTATTTTAAAAGTCTAGTCTTCCCCTGTGCTGTCAGTTTTACTTCCCCTCCTTGTTCTTTTTCCCGCCTTAGTTGATTACCTATTTGTTTCACCTGTGTCTTGCCTCCCTGTGTGTATATAACCCCGCCCCACCATGTCTTCTTTGCAAGATTGTCTTTGTTACCCTACTTGCTTTCTCGCGTTGTTCAAATTTTTTTCCTTGTGTAAGACCGGAATGTTTTTGACCTCAGATTTTCTCCCTGCTCCTTGCCTGTTTTGTTTGCCTGATTCCTGCTAGCCTTTTCGTGTATGACCACCTGCCTCCTCTTTGGATTAAAGAACTCGCCTTACTGGACTTTGTACCTCTGCCTCGCTTCCCCTTCCTGCAACTGGGTCCACACTCACCAGCCGTTACAGTACCGATGTGCAGCAGATACTTAAAGCCCTTCGTGACTAGAAGGGCGGTCCTTTGTTCTTCCTTTTCCAGCAGCGCATTGGTCGTCACCGTGGTGCCCATTCTGATCCAGCCAATCAGGGAAGTGTCCACTGGCTGCTCCCTTGGGAAAAGCTTGGCAGTTTCCTGTCAACACAGACACCAAGAAAACCCCAACAAAAAGTATGGCAACATTCAAATTCTGAAGTATAACTCTAAAGTAACCATGAAGTAAAGTAAGTATAAAGCATATGCATTCATGTTTACATAAATCAATACAGCTTAGTGTTTAGCTCACCTCCTCCAATACCCTGAGAATCACTCTGTGGGAGCATCCTTATAGTTCTGGGGGTCACAAGACAGAAGTTCCCTCTCTCGACCTCTCTCACCACCCCGATCAATGGCAAGGTCAAACTTCCCTCGGTTTCAGCCATCTTGACTCGAGAGGAAGCGCTGTTCCTAAATTAGTGACAAGCAGGAATGGCATTATTGTTCTGTTATGCACTTATTATTTAATAGTATTATTATTTTATTATATACCTAATAAATATATATTTCAGAGATACTTATACTGTACATATACTTATTATTTTAGGTCAAAATATAACCTACAATAAAACTGTTGTAAATCAAACTGTTGGACCCAACTGTTCCCGCATTGATCTGTACAATTCAGGTGTGAAACCATCTGCCCTCAGGGATTTACCCATCTTTAATCTTCCACTAATCTTGCTAAGTATAGTTCCTCTTTACTTATATCAGCTGGTTAGTAATGGAGGGTTGATTTTGTGACTCAATCTGAAGGTCGACATTTATTTGTGGTTGGGAGTATAGTGATTTATAATACTTTTCAAAATTCTGTTGGATTCCCTCCAGACTTGTCTCAATATCTCCAGGATTCATGGGTTTTATCTTATATGCAGTATTGTCTGCTTGTTGTTTTCGTAATCTGTAAGAAAGAATTTTCAGAGACTTCACACCAACTTAGTAATAGTAATGGTAATAGTAATGTTGTTTTGTAACCTTTGTAACCTAACCTTTTCTGTATTTCTGTATTTCTTGTGCATATATTTCATCGATTTCCTTCCTCATTTTCATAATGTTTGCTTTCGTCTCTTCAATCAAAGTGTTTGCGTGGGCTCTCTGTAACTGCTTTAATTTACCCTCCAAATTCTGAAGCCTTTGCTGTCAAAGTTTCTTATCGTGAGAAGTGACAGTGATATTTTTCCCCTGATTACTGCTTTAGGTGCACCCCAGAGTACAGATAGTGTCACCTTCTCATTGTCAATCAGTTCTAAGTATGTTTTAATGTCATCACTTAACTGTTCTTTGATTTGTGGTTCATCTAAAACCTGACTATGAAGGTCTTTATTGAAAATTAAAAATATCTATCTATCCTATCCTAGGATAGATATGCAACCTATCCCCATGCAACCTATTCTATCCTAGAATAGGTTGCATGGGGTGAGTAGTGAGTGTGATCCCGACTAGATGGATACATTTCTCTCCAGTTATCTATAATCCCCATTTCCTTCCTTCAGGTGTTTATCTTTTTACTGATACCTCTGGAGTCTGAATTTCCCCTAGAAGAGTCAAACCTTGGATTTAGACGTCCATTAAAATCACCTCCACAAATTAATATCCCTTGACTTTTGGTTGACACTGTTTCAAATATTTGTCCATAGAAGGACCGTCACTGCCTGGGGGAATATACACGTTAAAAAGACCCGCTGAGGTTCCCTCGACTCTCCCAATTATCAAAACAAATCTACCTTCTGTGTCCCTACATTCAGTATGGTCACTCCTCCCCAGTGTCCTGACTTGTAGGAAGATGAGCGTAGTGATTGACCTCCACAATCATGAAGTGCTTTGAGCGACTAGTCAAAACCCACATCTGCTCCACCCTTCCCACCACCTTAGACCCGCTTCAGTTTGCATACTGCCCAAACCGCTCCACTGACGACGCCATATCCATGGCATTTCACACTGCCCTCTCCCACCTGGAACACATATGTCACAGCTCAGCATTCAACACTATTGTTCATGGGAAGCTCATCATCAAGCTGAAGGACCTAGGACTGAGCCCCACCCTCTGCAACTGGGTCCTGGACTTCCTGGTGGGAAGACCCCAGGTGGTGAGAGTAGGCAACGTCACTTCCTCCACACTCTGAAAACTGGGGGCTGCGGCCTCAGCCCCCTCCTATACTCCCTGTAAACACACGACTGCGTCACCACTTCCAGCTCCAACGCCATCAAGTTTGCTGATGACACCACCATCCTGGGCCTCATCACAGACGGTGATGAGACAGCCTACAGAGAAAAGTTTGAAGCCCTGGCAGTGTGGTGCCAGGACAACAACCTCTCTCTCAATGTAAGCAAGACCAAGGAGCTGAAAGTGGACCACAGCAAGCTGCAGTGGGGGTCACACAGACACTCACCAGTAGACATCAATGGAACTGAAGTGAAGAGACTCCGCCACTTTAAGTTCCTTCATGTTGACATAGCTGACAACCTCACGTGGACTCACCACACAGACACCACAGCGAGGACGGCCCACCAACGCCTCTTCTTGCTGATGAGGCAAAAAAGGTTGGCATGTCCCCCAACATCCTCATAAACTTTTAGAGATGCACCATCGAGAGCACTGCCTCTGGCTGCATCACTTCTTGGTACAGCAGCTGCTCCAGCCAGGAGTAACATGCTGTAAAGGTTACTAGATGGATTAACGTCTTGACTATTCTTTTGCTACTTGGCTGCTGACATTAGAGAATACTAGGCTAGTGGCTTGATATATTAAGGGCTGTAAAAATTATCATGTTAATGCAAGATGATTAATTCTGGAATTAACAGCGATAATTTTTATCCACAATTCGCCCTTTTATCCACAATTCAACCCCCGGTGCGTTCATTCCTTGTCGCATAAACAGCATAGCTGGCACGAGCGAGATGGAGGAGTCTGGGTGGACAGTTCGAGTATCAACAAAATATTTGCGGGCCCTGCTTGCCTGCAAATATCTAGCGACTCCTGCATCCACGGGTCCATGGGAACGACTCTTCTCAGGCTACATCCACACTACTACGTTTTCGTATTAAACCATGTGTGTACTGTGGCAACCCGGTCTCAACACCCCAGGCCAGGCGGCCCAGAGGAGAGGCGGTGGACGGCATATACCGCCGATATCCATCAGCCGGCGCCAGAGAGCGTCTATTGCGACACTAATCAGTGCAATGGGGAACACCTGGGGAGACGACCAGGTACCATTAAAGGGCTGCATTGTGTCTCGTGGGGGAAGAGCTGTAGACACATGAGGACCCGACTTGGATGGACGACGTTGGCCCCTCCTCTTTCGTGGCTCACGGAGCCACTAGTGTGATTTTTTTTTCCGCGTAGGGCACCGACCCACACGGTTTCCTTTGTTACCTGAATAAAACACCTGAGCATTAAATGAACTGTGACGTGTGGTGATTCCTGCGAGGCACAGACATTCCTGTGGCCAGGTTGCCACAGTACACAGTTTAATACATCAACACTACTACGAAAACGTAGTAGTGTTGATGTAGTGTAGTGTTGATGTTTAATACGAAAATGTAGTAGTGTTGGTATAGCCTCATGTAGTTCAGTCGCAGGACATATTGTGCAGAAGAAATGGTCCGCTTTACATTCAGAACGTGTCAACAAGTTAGTTTGCAATTGGCTAAAAGATTAATAAGTAAAAGGGTCATGTAAACATGTAATTGTGTGAAAGTGAGAAAGTTGTTTGTTCAAAAAGAAAAACGTTCCATTCAGTTGTTGCCAATTTTTTTTCGAATTAAATATTTTTTTCTGGATTTGTTAATAAAAAACAAATGTAATATCCGCTTTGTGTCATTTATCTTTCTGTTCTGAGCAAGGCTTTGAACCGGTTCAGGGAACGAAAACGAAAACCAGAAACTTTTGATGTTTCGCAAGGAACGGAAATAAAACCAGAAACTTTACATTTTTTTTATGTTCTGGATCAGAATCGTTTACCAAAAATAATGGTAACCGGTTACTAAGGTTTTTTTTTCATTCTTTAACAAGATTTCTAAACACAATATGATTGGTGTTACATTCATTAATCAAGGAAAGAGACAAAGAATCCTTTAAGATAGTATTACTTAAATGGAGCAGTCAGAATACATGGCAGTTGCATTCTCTCTGTACGCATTCTCCTCTTCCTTCTTCTTCTTCTTGTTAGTTTACACAGCGCCACCTAGTGGTTGTAAACTAGAATGAATTGCAAACACAACAATTGGTGATGGTCACTTCGGTCGTTCACTCCTCAGAAGAAATGTTGATAGAGAAGCTTGCCACCAGCAAGTAGCCTAATCAAGATCGTACAACTATGCTCTGTAGTCTCTCAAACTCAATCATAAAAGGTAAATATTGACAATATCTCACAAATGTTTTTTTTAATAACAAATTCTATCTTTTTAGTTGTACAAATCTGCATGTCAGCCTGGCATTTTAACTTTTTTGTTCAGATGGCAAGACATTGCGAGAATCCTATGCGGCAGTATTTTTCATTTGTCCCCGCGACTAATAAATACAAATGCGACATCGAGGGATGTGAAGTTGAAATTGCGGGAAATTATGGAGGGAATTTACAGAGGCACCTTCAAAGAAGGCATTCAGACACCTACAACAACTCATCCAGTCATGTTCGCCAAAAGAGAACCAGTACAGGGCAAATGACTTTGGATGCTGTTGTCGTTAAGAAGCCCAAATTAGTTCAAGTGCCGATCACTCCAGAGGTTCTCCTTGATGCTTGCTTGGAGCTTGTAAGTGTTTGCAGACCTTTTTTCTTTCATGGAGGACTCTGGGTTTATAATGTATTTATAATTGACCCCCTACAACAAGCCATTGGAAATGATTTCACAATTAATTCGGCCAACATTCATGAAAAGGTGTCAAATGTAGCCAGTAGTGTCAATTTTAGGGTTGAACCGAAAACCGTAAACGTTAAAATACAGTTTCTGTTCGGAACGAACCAAGTGGGAAAAATATCTGGTTCAAAGCCCTGATGATGACACAATCCCCAGGACGGGGAGCGCCTTGTTACAGCGTCCGGCGCCACCACTCAGGAGCTGACCTGAAGAGGCGGGATCCGCTGCCAGCCGCCACCGTGTTGATGTCCAGCTGGGGGTCCTGCAGCGTCACGCCCGCCGTGGCTAGTCATATCTGTAGCTTCTATTCAGCACACAAGTCCAGAATGACAAAAGACGCAGAGACAGTTAGTCAGTGTTTTTGCCTTGTTTGTCATACTTACCTCTCTGCCCAGAGCGGTTTGTGCATGCCGGGGGTTTTCCCCCTGACAACCTTTACTATTCTCAATCTGATTGTATACCCTTCCACTATTCCAGTCACAGTGCTCCTCACAATCGGACAACATGCCTTTTGCATTTTGCTCAAGCTTTCACTCGCTCTGCCCCTTCGCAGAACTGCCAATAGGTTGCATGGATCCTTTTTGTCTCCCCATAGACACCGTACACCAGGTACCAGCCATGATAGGAGGCCAGGGCCTCAGGGGATGTAGATGAACTACATCTCTGGGATACTAGTTATTGTGTTAGTAAACTAAGGTGTTTTTTACCAGCTGTTAACCAATACAGCAGGTTTAACAGCAATTGGCATTCTACCTACTTACTTGTACTGACTAGTGTTGATTTAGTAAAATATTGAAGTAATATCTTCTTGGAAGGAGAAATATCTTCAACAATGAAATAGCCATCACGGGATCACCACACTCAAAAAACTACAATAAATAAAATGCAAGAATCCCACTTAAATTGAACACAAATAGAAAACAGACTGTGCAGCATATACAGTATGCAGGGTAGAATATGCAGTAAACAAGCTTCAGCATATTGTCACAAGTCAGCGTATTGTCCTTTTTAAACTGAATGAATGAGACACAATACACAATGGTCTCACTTTCTCCCATCTCTGTCTGGTCATTCGCCGAAAGAAGACAGAGGAGATATGAACTTCAGTCACACTGTAAAGCAGATTCATTGTGTTGGTGAAGTCTCAAGATTCAAGATTCAAGATTCAAGAGACTTTATTCATCCCAAGGGAAATTATTGTGCAGCAGATCAGTACACAGAAGGAAAAGAAATATACACAAAATATACCCTAATAAAACCAGTAAACCAATAAACAAACAATATAAACAACAATATAACAATGAACTGGAGTAACTTTAAAAACCAACTAAATAACTACCAACTAAAAGTCTCAAAATAGACTTTATTTTGACCAGATTAAGGTACTACATTGATTGATTGATTGGACACTGGAGCCAGCCAAACCGTGAGGCACTTCCTGGTTCTCAGCGAAAAGTGTGGATGTTGGCATAGAGATATGGTCATCCTGCTCTTCTATTGGTTCTCTCTGTGGTGCAGGAGCCAAGCAATTGGTCAGATCTGAGATGTTTTCATACACAGGAACAGGAAGTAGCTGGGTGATTGAGAACAGAAGGGGATGGGGAGTGAGAACAGAAGAGAAATTTAGAAAACACATCAGACCTACAAATAGACATGAAGATCACGTGTTTCTGGTTAATTTGGAGACCCTTGGTTTGTCCTCCATACCTCACCCTAGATCTTCAGTCGCAATATGTCCTGCGACTGAAGTTAAATCAGAGATGATGACGATGACTTCAACTGAAGTTTCCATCCTCAGATGACCACACCGTAGCATAGTAGACAGGAGTCATGGCAACAGAGTGCCCCAGAGAAAGGATACAGCCAAGACTGATGCTCATGGAAAATGATTTGGTTTGATTTGATTTGGTTTCAGGTTATAAAACAAAACACAAAATGGCTCTAGTTCAGAATTTTACAGTTCAGCCACAGGATAACAATACTGGCTCCACAGCTTTGCTGTAGGGCCAGTGCTCGGTGCGTTTGCCCCGTGCACTAATTACACCGAGTACATAACGGGATACATAAGCAAATGTATCGAAGACGTTTTACCGCGGGTGACTGTACAGACATTCCCCAACCAGAAGCCGTGGGTCAACGGAGAGGTTGGCAAGGCGCTTAAAGAGCAAACAGCAGCCTTCTACTCTGGAGACCCATGTGAGTACAAGAAAACCCGGTACGAGCTCAGGAAATCAATAAAAACAGCCAAGGGACAATACAGGAAAAAGGTGGCATCCTGCTACAGTGGCTCCAATGCCAGGCACATGTGGAGTGGGCTGAAGACCATCACAGACTATAAGGGTAAGGGCCACCATGTGGGGGAGATGACCACTTCTCTTCCAGAGGAGCAGAATGCCTGCTACGCCGGCTTTGAGGTGCCCAACAAGCCAGAGGTCTTGTTGGAACAGGACAGCTGCCCACTCAAGATATCTCAGGCAGATGTGTGCAAAACCTTTAAAAAGGTGAAGGCACACAAAGCTCCTAGTCCGGACAATATCCCAGGGCATGCCCTAAAGTGCCCTCTGCTTTTAACAGCATAGTGCCGTCCAGACCGTCCAAGACCTGCACATCAGTTCCACCTTGTGCAGCTGGATCCTGGACTTACTGACAAGCAGGCCACAGGCTGTTAGGATCGGCAATGCCATCTCCTCCACACTTACTCTCAGCACTGGTGCCCCCCTGGGATGTGTCCTCAGCCCCCTGCTGTACTCCCTGTTCAGCCACGACTGCACAAGCACACACAGCTCACATCATCAACACCATCATTAAGTTTGCTGATGACACCACCATCATCGGCTGCATCACGGACGGTGACGAGTCGGCCTACAGAGCAGAGGTGAGAGCCCTAAAAATCGTGGTGTCACTCTTGCTCAACATCGGCAAGACAAAGGAGCTGATCGTATGCAGGCACGCACCCATCCACATCATGGGGGCAGCGGTGGAGAGGTTCAGCCATTTCAGATTCCTCGGGATTAACATCAGCGAGGATCTGAGCTGGTCACACCACACAGGTGTGGTCGTGAAGGTGGTGTACCATTGAGAGTATCCAGGCTGGCAGCATCATGGCCTGTTACGGCAGCTGCACTGCCGTCAACCACAAGGCTCTACAGAGGGTGGTCAGGATGGCCCAGCACATCGCCAGGACCGAGCTGCCAACTCTCCAGGATCTCTACAGCCAACGCTGCAGGAGAAGGGCTCAGCGGATGATCTCGGACCACTCGAGCCACAGTGTGTTCATGCTCCTCCCGTGGCAGACAGTATAGGAGCCACCGGACTAGAACCAGCAGGTTCAGACAGCTTCATACCACAAGCCATCAGGCTACTGAACTGCTGATACAGCTCTGCACACACACCATACACACACACAGGATTGGACCCCCCCCCTCCCCCACAAACACACAAACACTCACCCCCGGTCTCCACCCACCACCCTCACATTCACCCCCGCCAATCCTGCCCCCCTACACGCACACACACACAGACACACAGACACACATACACACACACACACGCACACACACACAGACACACAGACACACATACACACACACACGCACACACACACAGACACACATACACACCCACACGCACAGGCCAGTTTTTTTATTTTTATTTTAGCTGCTACAGTATGTCTCTGCACATTACTTCATTGCTTCATTACTTTATTAGTTCATTTCATTCATTTAGAATGCATTTATTTATCTATTTATTGTGTTTGCATAGGTTATTTCTGTTTATATTGCCTCTTTTTGATTTTTCATTTGTATTTATATTATAGCATAGCAAAGTTGAACCACCCGAGTAACAAGAATTTCACTGCTGGTAATGATGTACAGTACATTGTTAGCTTAGCATGTAACAATAAACTTGAAACTTGATACATCAGGTATCATGTCAGTGTACTGTGAAGTTGACTTACACACAACAGGAGATTGGAGATGTTCATATCCTTCAACAGCACATGAATAGCTGTTTTCAGACTGAATGTAGTCCCCGTAGTACATTCCTTTTGTTTTTGTTCCCTTTGTTTGTTTGTTCCTTTTGTTATTACTTTTGTTTTTTATTACATTCTGTCCATTCTTGAACCAGATGTAGGGAGGGTCACCAGCTAGACCACACATACTGTGACACTCCAACGTTGCCCTGGTAGGAGAGGTAGAGGAAGGAAAGGACACCTTCACCTGGAGATCTGGGTGTGAGAACAAATTACACAAAATTATTCTAAATAATTAAGATAACACACAACATAAACCTTCTCGATCCAGCCACACAAACACACACACACACACACACACACACACACACACACACACACTACAATCACACATTCACACACATTCTACACACACAAGTTTACCTGTTACAGATAATGTCACTCCAGGGCCACCAGTATATTTTCCACCTGGTTGGGGCTTTGTGAACCTGAACTTGTAGACAGCAGAGTCACTGTGTCTCAGGTCTTTGATTGTCAGGGTACACTTTCCATGACATCTGGAACTGGTACAGCTGATCTCTCCACAGCTGTATTCAACACGACCTCTATAGTCTGTATCATGCTGCAGATCAACATGCTGGTGATGGTTCTCTCCTTTAGTAAACCACAGTGTTGTGACTTGGGTAGAGGGGTATTGAAAGGTCCAGCTGATGTCAACCATTGATCCTCTTAAAGCACAGATATTACGAGATGAGCAAGTAACTTTCCAGTCACCATTACCCTGCAGTGCTGTAAAAAACAAACAAATCTCAGTGAGAATTACCAGGACACAGAGGTTCAACTGAAGAAAAGATCAGAAGTCACATGGAGAGATGGAGGCCGTTGGAGCTGGAACGGCAGATACATGCTGACCACTACGTAGCTAAGATGGCTGCCGTTGAAAGTGTACACTGTTGCACAGTCAGGGCACCACCCAGGTCCTTTCAGTACACTTCTTTTGGCCGTGATCGTAATCAGAACACCCTACATACTCAAACTCAAAGCATAGTAAGGCCATCCTTAAAAATATTTTGGTTTGCTGTAACCCGACCAACCCTGTCAATTTAGGAACGACCCAAATATTTTTTTCCCTTTTAGTCCGACCGACTGGCCGGTTGTTAACTTGTGTTAAGACCGACCGTTTTTTTTTTTTTAGTCTACAAACACCTCATGCAAATACAATAAAACCCTATTAATTATATTTTAGTAAGTATCACAAATATAAATTGCCTACATACATACATAGGCTACGTTCTTTCTTTTCTATTCGCTTCATTTAATCAATGGTTCGCGCTTGTATGTTATGATGGCTGCGGCTGCAGTAAAGAAAATGTTTGCGGTCACCGTTCAAAGTTATACGGGTTCAGGCACCGTAGCAATACATTTTAAAAAATGCATTTAAATATCTCGACACCGCTATAACGTGACACTAAGTTCTCGTATACCTGGCTTACAGATACCTGGCATCTCTTCTTGGATGCTAGTTCATCAATATCTGGGCTCAGGCTCTGAGTTGAGGAAATCCTCAGGATTGAGCAAAGGTGTTCATCTGTTCATCTGATGACTCCTGTGAGACGTTTTGGTCATCTTCATGGAGGAGAACAGTTGCTCACATAGATAGTACGGAGCCCCAGACATGACATGGTAAAAAAAAAAAAAAAAAATGTAGCTACAACGTGCCCCAGACAAGTATTGATAGCTATTGTTAGCTAGAAAATAAGAAATGTTTCACTCCAATAGTAGACAAGTTAGACAAAATTGATCTTTTTGGGCAAGGGTTATTATTCTTCAATTACTTTGTATTACTTTACAATTAAACTTGTGAAACTGCAAAGGCTTCGTTCGTTTATGAATTTGTTCATAACAAAGTTTGGTTGTTACTAGGGATGCACCGATACCGATACCAGTATCGAGTATCTGGCCGATACTTCATTAAAATACTCGTACTCGTATTCGTTTTTAATTGCCGATACCACGCACCGATACCACTATGCCAGTAGCCTACATCAAACCGGCCATATGCAGAGATGAGTTGTCCTACCTAACTAACTCGGGGGAGATAATGAATGAGCAGAAACTCGGAGATTCTGCCAAAGGCTTGTGTGTGTGAATGTTCGCTGCGAAAAGACGTAACAGTAGGCTAAGTCATGTCGGCGATTTGGGCATATTTTAAGATAAAGCGTCATCCGGCAGACTGTACGATCTGTAATGCTACGGTGTCGAGAGGCGGACAGGAAAGTACTTCCATAGGAAAGACACACCATAGTGCTTAGTACACAGAGTTCACTAATGCTAGCGGCGTAAGACCGAAGCAGCCAACCTTATGACGTCTTGCAAAAGCGAGAGAAAATGTCCAAAGACAACTCACGGGCAATACAAATAACAGAGGCACTTACTCACTTCATAGCGCTCAATGACCAGCCACTTCACTTCACTATCCACTTCAGTTGTTGATAATGTCGGATTTCGCTGTCTTTTAAAAGTGCTAGAGCCCATATATGAGATTCCCAGTCGCCTCTACATCACCAATGTGATGTTGCCAAAGGTGTATGATAAAGTGAAAGATCACGTTGACGTCATTTGACAACATAGTTCGTTGATTTGTTTAGCCTTTCTGAAGAAACATGGGAATAGTGCCACATGGTTTGTGTACTTGAAAGAAGGATACTTTTGATAACTGAAATGTGATAATGTGCTTATTAAGCAATAGTTCTGATCACTTTTTGTGATTTATTTTTGTTGTTATTCGCTTTATCTGGTTATATTTACATTTTGTCTAATGTGATGGCATTTTGTCTTTGAAGGCTTTTTTGTTATAACCAGAAAGCTCTGTTTAGTTTTGGCTTGGAATAGCCTGTTCAAATGAATTGCACTTCTTTCATAGAGACCAAATCTAGAAAGTATCGGTATCGGTACTCAGTATCGGCAAGTACACAAATAAAAGTATCGGTATCGTATCGTTTTGAAAAAGTGGTATCGCTGCATCCCTAGTTGTTACATGTTTTGGGTATTTTGATTTAGGGCAAAGTTCAAACAAAAATGAACTGATCTCTTATTGGCATCACCTAAATGGTAACAGAAAATGTATCCATTTCTAACAAGGATAATATCACCCTGGACAGCAACCACACAGACTGGCAATGACATCACAAATCTCATGTTATGATCAATTAGACAAGAAGACCAAGTAGGCTACTGTATAGTGTATCATTATAATGGTTGTATCATCAATGCTCCGTATGTTTCCTGAGCCTCTGTTTATGTTTTTGTGGAAGAGATTAAAACAACCCAATGCTTGGTAAAGAATTGTGTCTTTCATAACAAATCACAGCACATTTATAACACTAGAGAGTGAGGTGTAAAATAACTATGGGTGGTGTCATTAGAAATGTTCAAGTGTAAAGATGTATAGAATGTAACACAAACAGAAGACATCAACATCAACATTTTGTACAAACTTAAATGGTTTACTGGTCTTTTTCAAAATACACCATAGTCAAAAACAGAACAGGTTGTATTTTTACATAATAACAGGATAAGAACAGTTTTCAAACCTCCTCCAACATCATACTGATAGTTACAAAATAATAATAATTTAAACTTCTTTAAAATGTAAACAACTTCTCTAAACAACCCATTTATTTTAAAACACATAACAGAACATAGCAACCATTTTGAAAGCAGATGAAATAAAATGGTGCACATACAAAAGCCTACATAGTTAAGATAACAAAACCACCATTGTATTATTACCTACACCACATCCATTACCCACATAGAGCTTGTGAGAATGCTGTTAAATTTGCTGCGAAAATCTGGATAGTTGTAGTAACCAATGGGCAGCTTTACTACACATCCACATGTATGGGATTGTGGTCTGCGGAGGAAATCTGTGGTTTCTATGAACTCACTGAGTATGGCCTTATCCAAGAGATCAGATCCTGTGGAGAGCCGCAGGAAAAGCTGAAGACTTTGCAATCAATTTCCCCGATGTACCTTTTCAGGTAACGAGAAACTGTTGACCGGGGTGCTGTCATCTCCTCTGGAAAGGTTAGAAGCCCCTTCACTGTTTTTGCAGTTGGTTTTTTTTGTGCAATGAAATTATGCAGTCCTCCTGGTGGTAGTAAACCAGCTACAGACCCCACAACAGGACGCCAGCACTTAATTACACAATGGGGCCTGAATGATTACTTTGTGCCCAATCTGTGCCAAAACAGGGAGCAGTGAGTCCTTGGTAGGGACTTGCTTGCACTCATGTGCATCAAGCACATCCAGCAATTCATCTGTGTCCACTGAATCAAAGTCCTCCAAAGCCTTCAGAAAAACAGATCTTTCTTCTTGTGATACATACAGCAAAAGGGCATCCTTAAAACTACAGGTTGTTGAGCCATAAAGCACTTCTTCCAGAAACGGTATTGCAAGTTTTACTGGGAAGTAACCAGCTTGTTTCCACCCTACTACAAACACTCTAGCTACAGCCTGCCATTCTTCACACTGAAAGTCATGCCTGATGAATGGGACTTTTATCTCAACTCCTAGTGTGCAGCTGTCATAGAAATCCATCCAAAATTCTGTCAGGCAGTCTCGCAAAACACCACTTCCTTCGCCCAGTTCAAGCTCTCCATTTGGTAAACGCATATTGATATTGACCTCAGATGCAATAATGTTTGGGTCCTTGAAGGAACTGATCAAGTCAGTGATGCAGTGACATCTTCTTATAATTAGCCTTACAGGGCAAGATTGTGGTTCAGGAAGTGCTTGGGCTGGAACATTGGCCTCCCTTGCAAGCACCAGTGACAGATCCCCTGTTTGATGAGGTGCATCATCCTTGTTTTCTGGAAAGAGTGTTTCAAGGTTTGGTTCATCAACACTTACATCCAGCCTGTCATCCCCACTTATAAAAACAACTGCATCAGAATCTTCGCTTTGGCCCAAAGTTAGCAGACCATCCCATGGTAATGTGTCATTCAGTTCCAAATATCCACTTCCGGAAGCTCCATAATTAATTCCATAATGGTTTGGTGATTCTGAATTTCTGTTTTCCACCAACAGATCCTCACCGTCCTGATTCTGTTCATTGTTAGTCAGATCTACCACTGAGGGCTGGCTTATTGCGTGATCACCCTCCACTCCTGAGGGCTGCTGACCTGTTTTCATTTTGGTGCACAGATAAAGTCGCAGAATTTTGACCTTGCTTTCATTATACAACTCCTCTACTGTATTGGACACATCAACATGTATCTGTGAGCTCTCGATATGAGTTGAATAGTGTGAAAGTCTTTTTTTTTTTTTTTAAAGGTCTTTGGGGAAAAAAAGATTTTCAGCCATAAGTTTGATATTTGCTACTGTTTCGTCTGTCAATAGAGAGATGCCTCGTTCCTCCACCACTTACAGACTTCACCTGTTTGTACCTCTCCTCCTCCTCATAAAAATCCATCCAGCCAACCTCAATTCGTCTCACTTTCCGTTTGGCATTTATATTTCCTGCCCCCCACTTTTTTGGAGGGATCTCCTCATCTCCAGACATTCTTGATCGTAGCCTTGAGAGTGTGGATTCTTTCCTGGATGGTAATTTTTGAGAGTGTTGCTTTTCTGCAGAAGGCCACAGTGGAGACTCTATCTCCAGCTTTGGGTATGTACTTTGCCAAGTCACTGTCTGTCATTAACGGAATGACACTTTCATCAAACTGAAAAAATAAAAACTACTCAATAAATAAGTCAATAAATAAATGAATTAATACATGCATAACATAGAATGCCAATGGATGGCATTCTTAGAATGGATATCTAAAGGAAGTTAGGAACACAGCTATATTAAGGGTGTAGTTATTCACGTCATTAGTTTTCCATTTTATATAGCCTACTTTTGATAACATTTACGTTTGATAATGATGCTCATATTTTTCCAACTTAAGATGACCAATACTTATTTTTAATTATTCTGTAAATACAGCTGATGTATTTGATTACATAAACAAATAAAACATAACATGTTTTAGAGTGTGCATCACACACACACACACACACACACACACACACACACACACACACACACACACACACACCAGCCAAGCAGAGTTGGAGTTGGAGTTGGAGTTGCTTACATTTTCATCTTCAAGTTTCTGGATCACATCTTCTTCAAGTTTGCGCTCCATCAAAAAGTCTCGCAGCCGAGTATCCATAGTTTACCTCTAAACCACAGGAAAACAAAATGAATTAACAAGCAGCCTTAGTAGATTTTCAAGATTCTGGATCTATGATTCCAAATCACATATTGCTCCATGTCCCCCCTATTATTATTATGTTGCAAAAGCAACACTGTTGCTGCAAATACAGTGTAAATTAATATATGTATTTTACCACTCTGTGCAATGGTGACAGCTGCACATTGTAGAGCTCTGAAACTTTAAAGATCCCGTGCCACACCTATTTCATTCATTTTTGTATAATCCTTGATGTCCTTTGATTGAGTTTGTAACATTATTTGTGTTGGAAATGTCTTGGATAGTTATTTCAAGCTATTCTAGCATCACTGAAAAGCCTGGTAGAAAAGACGACTGGTTTTCTCATGAATATTCATGTGTTAATGAGCGTTGTTCTGATTGGATCACTGTTCTCATGAATATTCAATATTTAAATTTAGCTTTGCTCTGATTGGATCAGCCTCTGGAGGACTAAACAGCTGTCAACGTGCTTACCGAGGCACAGCAAACCTAAAAACAATGACAGGGATTTTGCCTTACGTGTTTGATCCAGAGTCGGAAGATGAGCCTGAAGAAGACCAACAACAACCACAAACAACTACGATGATGGACGTTTCAGAATGGTAATTTGTGCTAACTTAACTTGTCAGACAAGTTTGATAAAATTCTGGCATAGGGCTTAGTGGTGGCTATACACCAATAAACGGAGCGTAGGCCTCCTTCCCACCTCTTTTATTTCCCGAAATAGATTATGCACTTCCAAATCGTTTATGAACCCAATGCATTTTGTAATATTACAAAATGACACGGTACTATCCACATTTAGGCTACGTATAGTATAGTACAGGCCTATGCACTCAACTTTCCCGGAGGCTACCTGTCCAAACACTTTTAGAATGTCTTTTGTAATCATCACGTCGTGGTCCACCTTGCTATGATAACCACATTTCTGCTTTTTATTAGACCACTACACACCTGCATATAGCCTGCATAGTGATTGCTTTATTGATAGACGTTCTAACAGAGCAACCAGGTTATTCAAATAGGCCTAGGCTTAGGATAGTCATAACTCTTTTTTGTATTGGCATTCAGAGATGTTGTAGGCCGATTTTTTTCATTTTCATATAACCAGACTGATTTTTTTTATATATATTAGGGAGGCCTATAGCCTGATTTGTGTTTCATTATCGATGGCTGCCAAACACATTGCCTACCTTTTGCTTCAGGTGTACCTGTGGGAAATGCTCTACAATGCAGACAGAGGTGGAGAATGTATGCTGCAGGGAGACACCAACGGTAAGACAGTGTCAGCATGGGTGATATGGATTACATTTTGGTTATACACTGTCAGTAAAATCTGATTTTATTAATCAAACATATCTGATTGCGCAGGTTGTAAGAATAATGGAAGAGGAGAATCCACCAATATTACGCATGGCCCTCCATCCAGTACTAGATCCAGTTTGTTTCAATAGGTATTCCCAGCGAAATGCCCTGAACATTTATCAACGCGATTATAGGAACTTACAAGTTAGAGGCAATGAGTAAGTGAGATGAAAAAATGTCTACACTACGGCACATCAGCATATTCAAACATGTCTACCAAGCTCATACACTATTTTGTATAGTGAAATCAAAGTGATGGAGCTGAAAAACTTTATTCTATTTATTTACACATGACTAAACATGTCATATATAACTCAAACCTCTTAGTGATTACTGTGTTAGTAGCTACAAGCAAAAAGGTTGACCATTGCCCTGGTCACCTCAATTAAATCAAAAGTATAATGTGGTGGCAGGAATATGTTTTGCGCTGTGTTGTTCTTTTCCTTTACCTTCACTGCAACCATATTGGTATATCTAGGCGGCTACCATGGATTGAAGTTAGCGCTAGCTGCAAGCGCGACTTTACTGTTCATGCTAGCTGCTAGCGTTGTCCAAAATGGGCACATAGATCATGTAGATGCTAGTTACATATAGCTTTTTAAATAGGATTTCATTGTGTAGATAAAAGTACTTACGCTGATGGAGAGGTGGGCAACCTCCGTGATGGCACAACTCCAGGTTTCAAAACCAACTTTGAGGCAAACCCACTGGTGTACTCCCCGAATTTAACGAAGTTATCGTCGTTGAAATGCGCCGAACACAGCACTAATCTGCTTCCATAGTTTACTGGTATTCAATCTCCAAAAATAAATTGCAACCATTTCTCCCTTAACTCCTCTGTCTTTGGCAGGAGATGCAATGTGGACGAGTTGCTTTGGCATAACACACAGGTTTGATTTCGTTCTGCCATTGCATTCAAAATTCTGTAACTAGCCTGTTACTACTAGCTCAATCTCGACTCCTTCAGAATTTCTGTGGGTGGTTACAAACCAACCAAGTGAGCGGGGTCATGAATAATAATTTGTCACTGCTACGTCACAGTGTCACTGTTTTCAGATCTGCTCGTTTTTTCTGCCTTTTTACTTTTGTTGGCTTTTGCATACAGCAGACAAACTGCATAGATTTCAAACTTACCACAGGTCACAAACTTATTCTGACCTATAGTTATTTAACAAACAATAGCAAAAATGGGATTTTAATGGCATGGGATCTTTAAACTTGATGCAGCTGATTTAACTGAATATCTTTATACTTATGAACTGACTATAGCTCTGACACTGTCCTACTGTGCACAGCTGCATCTCCTACAGACACAAAGTTACGGCCACATATTAGCACAACAAAACAACGTATAGGAACAGAATGAGGATAAAAGGTTTGTAAGTCGGGTGAGACATCAGCAGATAGGCTACCCATTGTAACAAAGTATCAAACTTGATAAAATAACTGCCTGAATGCGGGATAACAAGATATTGACTTGAACAGAATAAGAAAAGACACTCACCCTAAGGACAACATGTAGGTACGCTCAGGTTATTGTAGGTTGTAGAGAAGGTGCGCTCGATTTGCTTACCCAGCTGTCCAGGTAGTGCGCACATTGGCCCTCATTTATCAAACGAACGTAGAAATTAGCGCAAATCTGAACGCATGATTCATTTTACGATAGGACCCACATGAGATTTACGAAACTTTCGTATCACACCAATCCCAGCGTACGAAGCCTATGGTACAAAGGAGCTTGGTGTTGATAAATACGGCGGCTGAGATCAGTCGTAATTAACGTAACACGCCCCTATAAAAGCACGTCTTCAGAAGTCTCGCCCCTAACTTTTACGACATGGAGAAACATCCAACGGCAAAGAAGAAGCGGAATTTTTCAGAAACAGAAATGGAGACACTCGTGTCACTTGTTGATGCGCACCGTCTTATTTTATTTGGTAACCCCCCTCCCCCAAGGATACTCACCCCTGCCCACCCAGCACCCCCACCCCTCACCCCCCCGGACATACTTCATATTATTTATAGTAATGTTATTTATTGTATTATTTATTCTCAACTGCCGTTGCACTCCCCACCCCCATATCCATACAATCCACATTCATCTGTTGTACCCGTTCCGTTCTATTGCTCTAGCGCACTATTGCACCACCTGTACACTTGTATTATATTACTATTTCTCGCACTACCTGTACATTGTTTACATTTTTTTATAGTGTCTACAGCCTGTTTCTGCTAGTGTTAGTAACATAAGTTACGGATGTAACTATGGATCTGTGAGACCGAGGGATGACCGTCACTACGGTCTAAAAAGGAATGAGTACATCGTTCTGCCTATTACCGAGAGCATTTGTCAAAATAGTCATGCCCATGACCTCCGGAAGCAGCACGGCCTGATCTTGTAAATAGCACAGATTGCTTCCGGTTCGTCCTCTTACCTTGATCGGCTCAGGCTGTTCTGAGCTACAGAAGATAGTGACGGTCATCCCTGGGTCTCACAGATCCATAGTTACATCCGTAACTTACGATCTGTTTCGACCTCACTCTGACCGTCACTAAAAAGGGTCTAAAAAGGGATGACTAATACCGAAATGGTCGCGAGGAACGTATTGTTAAAATTGTTAACGTTAATTGTTAAAACCTCGCTCGGTCATGGACATGAGGGCAGCATCGCCGACCGAAACTGGCCGAGTTACATCCACCCTATAAAATATTGTGAAAGTGCATGGCGTAGACCATAAGGCCGCTGCATAGATGTCGTCAGCTGGCACTCCCCTAAGGGCAGTCCAGGACGTTGCCATACTCCTGGTTGAATGAGCCCTTATACCAGGTGGGACTTGCATCCCGCTTGCCCTGTAGGCATGGGAAATAATGTCTACCAACCAATGGGACAGCCTCTGCTTTGACAGAGGCTGCTTTGCCCCTCTTTGCTGCCCCGTAGCAGACAAAAAGTTGGTAGTTTGCTCCCCTTAGTGGCTGTGTATGGGTCAGTTAAGCTCTCAAGGCCCTCAATAGGCACAAAGTGAGCAACCTCTCCTGCTCTGCCTGTGAGGCAGAGGCGGGCTGAAACGCAGCCACCTCCAAACCTGGTTGATCGACTGCCTATTAATAACCTTTGGCAGAAAAGCCAGATTTGACCACAGTGACACACTGGTGCCACCTTCCCTCCACCTGAGGCAATCGTCACTGACAGAGAGGGCACACAGTTCCCCAACCCATCTTGCTGAGCAGAGGGCTAAAAGGAATGCTGTCTTAAGTGACAACGAGCGTAGATCGGCATCTGCAATGGGCTCGTACGGAGCCTCAGTGAGTGATGCTAAAACCATAGGGAGGTCCCAGCCTGGTGCCCGTAGGGTACGGGCTGGACGCAACCGGCGCACTCCCTTCAAGAACTGGCCCACCAAGGGATGCCTCCCGAGAGGCCCGTTGTTCGTGCCCTGGTGAAAAGCAGAAATGGCTGAAGCGTAGACTTTTACCGTACTAACCGCCTTCCCTTGGTCCAGCTGGGACTGCAAGAAACGCAGCACATGAGGCACAGGGCAAGCCGCTGCTGGCTCAATATCCATACTCTGGCACCAGCCTGAGAAGATTCTCCATCTGAGCGCATAGCTGGCTCTAGTAGATGGAGCCCTAGCGTTGTTAAGTGTCTCCCGAACAGACTCGTCTAAACGCTCAGTGCCGGGCTCTGTACTGGCCAAACCCAAAGGCGCAGGGCGACCGGGTTCGGATGCCATACCTGCCCGCCTGCTTGTGCCAGCAGGTCTGCCCTGCTCGACAACTGCCATGGCTGACCCTGCAGTAGCTGGAGCAGATCTGAAAACCACGGTCTCGCTGGCCAACCTGGGGCAACCAGCAGGACTGTGTGTTGGCCCTCCTTGATCCTCTGCAGAACATGAGGGATGCGAGGGATCAGAGGAAAAGCGTACAACAAGCCTGTCGGCCACTCTTGCGATAGAGCATCCAGTCCCAAACTGCCCCCTGAGAGAGTACCACTCTGGGCAGTGGGTTGTTTCCTCTGACGCAAACAGATCAAATGCCCCATACCGAACGTCCTTCCCAGACAGCCCCCCACCCTGTTAGGGATGCATCTGTCGAGATGACCTGCCCCCTGTGAGGAAGACCCCCCAGGGGGACACCTCTGAGCAGGAACTCCCTGTTTCTCCAAGGAAGCAGGGCCCGAATGCAAGCTTGAGAAACACACAGCCTGACCTGCCTGTCCTCTCTTGGGTGGAGTTGGAATGCATTGAACCAGCGCTGGAAGGGCCGTGCCCTCAGCAGACCAAGTGGAACTACTACAGCTGCTGCGGCCATCAAGCCCAGCAGCCTCTGTGCTCTGTTGGCGGTAACCAGCTTGCCCTGCCGAAAATACCCCAGTCTCGATCAAGCTGTCCGCTCTCCGACCAGTGAGAGACCCTTTCATACTGGCTGAATCGAAGAGAATCCCCAGGAACTCTGCCTGTTGACGGGGCTGCACATTGCTCTTCTTCCAGTTGACTGTGAAGCCCAAGAACTGGATGTGGGCCAGCAATGTATTGGTGTCGCGCACTACCTGCTCTTGAGAGGGGGCGCAAATAAGCCAGTCGTCCAGGTACGGGAGCACTTTCAACCCCCGTGCCTGGAGTGGGGCTAGTGCAGCAGAGACCACCCGGCTGAAAACTCTTGGGGCCAGGGGCCTGCGAACTTGCCCCTACTCGGTCTCTGTCCCCGTCTCACTCTGGAATGAGGATCCCGGGCTTGGACTTGATTTGCCGCTTGAACAGGCTGGTCCCGAAAGTTACCAGCTGTCCGCGAAGGCCGGCTGGGCCGCAGTTGCCTTGGCCTACCCCTTGGTGCTTGGTTAACGGCTGGCACTGTTCTTCCACACATGCGCTGGACCGCCTCCCTAGAAGCTGCAGCACGTTCAGTGCGGTCCAACACCGCCTGGGACTCGGGATGAAAAACATGCCCGGGTGCCACAGGGAGATTGAGCAGCCCGTCCTGATGGCCTCTGGCAGAGAGGTCTGTGCAAGCCACACCTGACGACGGCACACTGCAACACTGCAGCAGCCATTGAGTCTCCCACGTCACGTGTAAGCTGGGAGTGAGCCGATAGGGCAGCTTCCACCAGGGCCATGGCATCGCCGTCCTCCGGGTCTAGCGTCCTGCGCAGAGCCGCCAGTGTCATTGCTAGAGCGTTGCCTGTGCGGGCTGCTCATGCCGATGCATTAAAGGAGTGAGTGATCAGGCGGTCCATCTTTGCACACTCTTTACGTGGGCAACTTTGGTTAGGGGACACCCGGGCAGGGCCCAGCGATGTCCAGGAGGCAATTGACGCCTCCACTGGTGGCATGTCCCCAAGCCCTGTTTCAGCTGGGTAAGCAGTCATTGCCAGCTGACAGCAGCTTGCAATAAACTGGGGCCGCTTCGAAGCCCTACCCCAACTGGACGTGAGCATCCTGGTTTAGTCCTCTGCCACAGGAATAGAAGGTGGGGGGCTAGTGTGAGAGATGCCCTCCCAAACACCCCCCTGAGGTGCTGGGTCCGGTGTGGGGGCCTGGAGGCCCAGGATGTTAGCGGCGCTCAGCACCCGGCAGTGACGCGGGAAGTGGGGGTGCGGCAGGTGCTGTTGGCGAAGCTTTAAAGACCCACTCCAGCAAAATTTGACTTTTTTACCCTTTTAACTTTTCCTACTAGTGATATATATGTATTTCAACACATAGTACGATCGAAATATGTCGTAAAACGATTCATGAGGACTTCTGGTTTGAAATGTCACTGAACCTCCGCAAGTCACAAAAACACTCCGTTTTTCCTGTCCTCATGTCGTAATGAAGATGTGGAACCAATCAAAAACTGACTTTCAGGTAAGACCCGCCCCCTGCGCCAGCGCAGGCAACTGTGAAGGCTGGGTTAATATGGGCTGGGTATGCTTCGTTTATGCTTCCGCGTCGAGGCAACGCTGGGGGGTTCCGCACCCTTTACGGACCCTTTACGAACCCTTTACGTCCTTGACGTGCACCTCCCAAAATCCTAGACGCGCGTCGAGGCGAAGCAACCCCAACGCAACGGCTTTTGGCTGTGATTGGTCCGCGAACTACATTAACTGGAGATCGCTTTTCCGGTTTCCACTCGTAAACACCGCCACGGTGTAAACACAGCCTTGATAAATGCTTGGACTGATTGGCGACAACATATATATAGGCCTACACATAACTTTTGCCTTCATTTCTATAAACTTTTTTTTAAACTCGCTGGTAACCCGTATGTATGACCGCAATCCCTACGCAGAAGTACAAACCAGCCGCAGATAATGCGGCTTGGGCAAGAACAACCCCTTGCCTGAAACCATGAAGAAGGTTTGAACACCTTCTGTGTAAAAGCTATACAATTCTTTATTAGTTGGGTCAAAAATGTTCGAATGTGCTCCTTTTTTAAATAAAACGAAAATGTCAGGGGTCGATCAATGGCCGGAGTGGGTCTTTAAAATAAGCATTGTAATCTACCACTGATCCTGGCGCATCAAGCTCTTTTTAACAGACAATTTGATAATGGATATATTGCTAATAATATACAATTTACATTGACTGCACTAGGCAAATAACATTTTAGTTTGAATGCACGCATTTACACAGATATTTAGATTATTTTTTCATCGCTGGTCTTTGGAGTTCGCTTGTTGCGATATAGTTTCTGCGCACTGTCAGCTCATCTGTTCTTCATGTAGGGGAGGGCGAGTGTTTTTTTTTTTTTGAAAGGAGACGGAGGTCTCCCCCTCCCCCCCCCCCCCCCCCCGCCCCGCACCCCCTGCCGAAAATGTCTTCCTGCGCGCCTGGCACCCGGGACATCAGAGAGCTAACAGGCGTTTCCCCCACCCCTGCGGACTCATCTCTAGAGTCCGTACGTGGTTCACCACCGCAGCCAGCTCCACCTGTTGTGTCCTCCGTGGCCTGTGATGCCAGGAGAGATAACACATCTTCATCGGCCTCGTCCTCTCGCCCACCTCGGCTCTCGGGCCTGCGTAAGGGTAAACCCTCCTGGCCTGATGGTAGGGATGGCGGGCCTCTCTGGTCCTCCAGCCTGCTTAGCCTCTCTGCTAGTCCTTGGAGGAGTGCAAGGATTCGACGTGACTCTGCGCTACCGCCCTCTGCTGCCTCAGCCAGGGCAGGGCGCTTCGCCGACCTGGGGGTCTCTTCCTCGTCAGACCTACAGGGAGACTCATACTGCCGATCCTCTGAATGTCTGCGCGTGTGCTTGTGCCCACGCTTAAGGGATCGGGCCGACCGACGGGGTGAGCGTCGCCTCTCCACCCTGCCCTCCTGCGCGTGACCGCGCACCTGGTTGGCACAGCGAAGTCGCTCCACCCTGGACAGGTCAACTGCTGCACTGCAGGGGTTGTCTACGTCTTCCAGCACGTCGACTGCCCCCAGGCAATCAGGGCACTCTCTGTGCCCATCGTCAGCGCTCATCGCTGCGCTGCAGACTCTGCAGTGGTGTGGGGCCATTCTGGCAAGTTGCACTTCCCCCAACACCAAATAACCAGTACGCTCTGGTGGCCGGCAAGGGCGTGCGAACGCACCTGACCCGGCTCACACCTGCCCCAGCGGCTGCGGACAGCGACTGTAGGGCGCTATCTGGTTAAGCGGTAAGCACTTCTACTGACGCAAAATCAGGAGTACACCTTGGTGGCTGGCAAGGGCGCACGGACGCACCTGACTCGGCTCACACTCTCCCCAGCGGCTGCGAACAGCGGCTTTAGGGTGCTGTTTGATTAACCACCTACACTGACTACCCAGGTGAAAACAGTAATTGGCAATACAAAATAATTACTTTTTTTTTTCTTTTTTTTTTTAAACAATAATCTCCACTCTTCCTGGCTACTTACCTAGAAATGCCAGTAGACAAGCTAACCACAAATCAAAAGTATATGACACGATATAAGTGCCTACAACAATACAAATTATAGTGGCTCACGCCAGTGCACGGATGCACCAGCTGGCTTAAATAACTCACCAGCTGCAACAGCGGTGGAGTAGTGCAAAGATTTAAATAAGGAAGACATCACTCTGGGATTTTTTAACTCAAACAATATACTACCAGCACTAAACAATCTGCCCGTAGTGCAAAGGTGGCCTGTAGGCACGTGCAAACACGTCGCGAAGGCTCGCCTTGTGTCTGGTCACAAACAGCAATTGAACAGCGCAGGGGTGGCCCGCAACGGTGCGCGGACGCAACCTAGCGGGCTCACACAAACCCCACAGCCGCGGACCGCCGGCTCGGGTGCGCTAGTGCTTATCCAAAAAAAAAAGACAATTTATAGTCCAACGTTAAGTGATATCTGCACGACTGCACATTAACATAAGAGAGTTAATTACACAGTCCACACTGATCCACAGGGACCCAAAGGAGCCTGTACCCATAGGTTACGATCTTGTGGCTGTGCGCTCTGAAAATAGACCTGAAAATAGGCTCTGAAAATAGATCAACTTACCTGGTCCGGTGAGGCGATCAATGTAAAGAGGACGAACCGGAAGCAATGTGCTATTTACAAGATCAGGCCGTGCTGCTTCCGGAGGTCATGGGCATGACTATTTTGACATATGGTCTCGGTAATAGGCAGAACGATGTACTCATTCCTTTACAGACCGTAGTGACGGTCAGAGTGAGGTCGAAACAGATCCGTTTACTACCTCTACGATCACTACCTCCACCTGCACTGTTTACTGTCACTTTAATAACTACTGTAACTTTTCATGTTTTTCAATTTTGCACTCTGCACCTTATTCTGCATTTCTGCATTTCAACCCGCACATTTATCGCTCATTTGCACTTCTGGTTAGAACGCCAACTGCATTTCGTTGTCCCTGTACTTTTACTCTGCACAATGACAATAAAGTTGAATCTAATCTAATCTAATTAAGGGCAAGCAAAAGCGGGCTACGGAAGAGGTAAATAATTAATTTAATAATTAATTAAATGTCATATTGATGTTAAATTGATCCAGCTTAAAACATTTCACATTTGACCTATAGGCTATTGTTTGCATTGCGTTAAAGTTATTTTATTCCGAATAAGGTGAAGAAAAAGTTGTCCGACTCTTGCGGATATACCATGTCTCGCCACTGGTCGCACTCGAAAAAGTTGCGTACACGAGCTATTTCATCGCAGCCTGCGCTCACGTTCAAATTGATCAATGCCAAGCTCAACGTGGAAATGAGCGTACGTCCATTTTACGCCGATTTTCTGTCGTACGCTCGTTTGATAAATGAGGGCCATTATACCTACTTCGTGGCCACAACTTAGTATTTCGTGCGCACGACAGTATAGCTACATTTTTTTATTATTATTATTACCATGTCATGTCTGGGGCTCCTGGTAGATAAGTGCTGCCGAAGAGCATCTGTGCAGCTTGGGTGCGGAGCTGAGCTGTGTCAGGGATGAAATGTGGAAACTGTGCAGCGCCCACAGCATCATACTTTGACTTCAGCGTGTCACTACACTGGAGTTGGATCAGCTCCATTTGGAGGTTGGTAGGTGCGTTTTCCACGTGAACCTCAAACAAGCAGTTCAAACCTACATTTCTGGACATCAAAGTCGGCAAATCATTGGTTAAACTCGGCGCCGAGTTTTTCAGCAAACTGTCCACGTGGGAACATGGCGGTAGAGATCTGCGTTTTAATTGTTTGGCAGCAGGGAAAATGGCCCAGGTTTCCTTGCAGCATCTGATTCTCCCACAGGCACAATCTTGTTTGAAAAGCCCTCACTGCAGCGAACATGTCTGTGGTGATCATAGACTGTATATAACTAATGGACAAACCCTCCGTGACGTCACCCATAGACATTCTTAACAGCGGAGATGAAGCCTAAAATTGAGCTTCTGGGCGCCGCCATCATGGACATTTCAGTCTGTGTTCTAAGCCCGCCTACCTCCGGCCAGACCAATCAAAGCCTCGAATCCGTGAAGGTCATGCCGTGATGACAGATGACAGCTGCCAATCAAGTTGACCACGCCCTTAATTATTCATAAAATAAATCCTTCTCTGTGCATTAAAATAATGGATTCTAAAAAAATTCACCCCCCTCACAGTTGTCATGGACTCGAACACTACTGAAAGACACCAAAACCGTTTTTTGAACCAGGCTGTAAACATGTTTATTTTGGCTGTAAAGTTGGACATTTTAACATGGGTGTCTATGGGAGTTGACTCCTTTCTGCAGCCAGCCTCAAGCGGCCAGTCGAGGAACTGCAAGTTTTTGCACTTCCGCATGGGCTTCATTTTTCAGCATGGAATGTTGCCGCTTGGTGGTGATACGCTCCCGCCCCTGAAGCTGCAGGTTCACAACACGAGCAGAGCATTCTGGGATTTGTAGTATTAGCGTTACATGCACTGTCGACGGGCCAGCTCTAGTAGGCCTTTGGTATTGCCTTGCTGGCCAAATATAATTACACTGCGGACCATATTTGGCCCACGGGCCAGAGTTTGACACCTATGATTTAGATGATCTCCATTATCAACCACATTATTGAGTGTGTGAGTAGACAGAAGAGTCTAGTACGCTCTTAAATTGTGTGTGTGGGCTTGTGTTTTAGTGTGTGTGTGTGTGTGTGTGTGTATGTTCCCCTAATGTGTGTTTATGTTCCCCTTGTGTGTCTCTGTTCTCCTAGTGTGTGTGTATGTTCTCCGAGGCCATGTTACCATGGCCCAGGGGTAACGAATCATTTACGGGGTGTCTAGAATATTGTGTTCATATATCATGCTCATGTATAACAAACAAGGATACAAGCGTGCATATCACAGAAGATGAGATGATGGCCATAGGTTATAAACAAGAAAAATTTAGCTCCTTGTTAGAAATAGTGTTGTGTAATTGAAATACATCTTTTTGGTTATTTCTTAAACAGGGAATATTATTATAGCCTATTGTTAAACAAGGAATATCATTCTATTCCTTCCAAACATCAAAAGAGCATCAAATGCACCTCACACAGTTAAAAAGCTCTATGTTGATATTCACATATCTGCAAACGTTGATATCAAACTTATTTTTGGTTCAGAAATGTTGAGATTCAACATATCCGTGGTTTGCAGAAACGAACGAATGAACCAAAACTGAAATTCATAAAAATGGACCGTTTTCCATTCTATGGACTTTTTAACCAAACACAGCGTTCTAGAGGTTGATTCTTTAATGTTTTATTACTATTATTCTATTATCAACATGCTGTGGTTTCACCATTTCCTCGTTCCAGTTGCTTGGTTGTCATATTACCCATTGAAACAGTTCAACTAAATGTTCACAATGTAAATGTACCAACCTGGTAGTGACACAAGGAAAGCTAGAAATCCTCCTGCTGCTGCTGATCTTAAATTCATAGTTAGTCCTCTCCTCTCTCACTCTGTTGTTATGGGGAGATATTTAAAGATACCGGCAGATAAAATACAATTAAAAAGTTAACACAAAGAGAAATACAACAGTTTGTAATCTACCGGTACAACAATTTTGATGTTATTTTTGCATTTCTTGATTACCATTTATCACTCTGTGAATTACACTTGTTCAGCATTGAATTCAAAGTTAACTTGCAAAAACCCCAAAACAGTTGAAAGACATGCTTCCTCTTTGGGACAGCACAAGTCTAGAGAAGAACACTCATGTGTTCATCAGTGAAGGGATTAACTTTTTTCTTAAAGCAACGTTTTCTTTAGTTTTTTCACATTGGCAATTTCCATCGTCGGACATTTACCATTTATCCTACTGGATCCTTATCTGTTACCGTAAGGCTTCTGCATAAAGAAGCAACTTACACTCAACTGCACCTATCAAATCAATGACATACATCAAATATTAAGCAGTGCCAAGAATAGATCCCCTGGACGCCACAAGTCAACTCTGTGGCACATAGCCAGTGACATATATGTCACTGGCTATGTTGGTTGCCACCCTGGATTTCCAAAAATGCAACAAAGAAAATTTACATAATGTCTTAAATGTACATTGTGTAATGACAAATGTCTTTTTCAAACTGTTATATATTTGTAATGCTTTGGGTGTCTGATCGACAGAGACAACCTGGTCCCACATTTCAACCGTGTCAACCACCGTCTGACCATCTACAAGAGAGCAGCCACACCGATATTCTGGTGTCCCAAGCCCGTGATCCTGGATACCCTGTTACACATACACATATTGGACAATATGAGTGGTTTTCTGTTTTGTTTAAATAAATATAATACGAAAAAGAACTCTTTATCATGGGAGATGTTCCTTTGGACCAACATGTGACAATATTTCAAGTGGGGATCATCAACATTTGTTTATTAGACATCTTAAAGACTTTAAAAATACAAAAGTTAGAAAACATATCAACAGGGTCCATGGGGGAGGAGTTCCAGTGATCCAATGTCATTGATTTTTACTTTTTGTGTGTGTGTGTGTGTGTGTTTATTTGAGTTTTTATGCATCATACATCATCTAATCATGGCAACCCTCATCTCTATCAATTCCTTGTGCAAAGATGAAGAGAAAACTGGGTGGATTGTTTCTGTAGAATGTATTGTTCACGATCTATGTAGATTTAAACTTTTCATTGTTCACAACCGAAAATCCAGCACAGACACAAAAGGTGGTACAAAAATCATACATGGCACAATAATGTGCGTGGGGAACATCAGAATTCCTTTACTAGACACCTTAAGGATGACAAAAAGCTATCTTAGATATATACCCATAGAAAATATACCTTTCAGGTGCAGGTGACCCCCCACCCTTCCTACCCTACTAGCCTACCACCAAACGTCAAACGTGGAAAAGCAACTTGATATTCAACATGAAACTATAGGACTCTACATGAAACTAACTTCACCTCGACATCCCGTCGCCATCGTACGTCACACACACTACCCGTTTCCGGTTCCTGTGTGCATTTCATAACCCCTCCGCCCTGTGATGTGTGTTGTGAAACATGGCGGTTCCGTGGAGGCACTGCTGGAGATGGAACATAATAAACTGCACCAAGACACGGTTATCCAACTATGCGGCGTTTTCCACGCTGTCTTCCCGGGGGCCGAGTCCCATCGCCGGTGGAGCTCGGCAGGAGGTAAAGGGGTCCCGCAGAGTCCCGGGTTGGAGAAGGGCTGGAATGCCGGTACAACGTGTGCCTGTCCGCCCCGCAAGAAGGTCATAGTGTCTGGGCAGCTGTCAGTGTGGATCTCAATGGAAGGATATCACTGAATCTCCATTTATTCACATTGGTGTACATACTTTTGGTTTTGTGCAGTGCGAGACTTGCTTTCGCTTTTCAATTGAATGGCTTGTATCTGTAGAGAGAGTGCAGGTCCACTTGGTGGTTTATTATAAGCTCTTGACATTGCATTACAACGGCACTAAGCCATGCCCGCCTGCTCCTTAGTGGTCGGCCATTACAATAATGAAGAAATAGCCTGCACTGAGGAAATGACGGATATAATACGATTGCTACATTGTTGTGTGCAAATGATTTGCTATTGTTTGGTCATTGTGAATTGTACACCCTTAAGATGATGATAGTTGTTACGAGAGTTCGTTTAACCAAACACTACTGACACAGAGCCGGAATTCCCTTCTGTCTGAAAGAAATTAGGGAATATTTAACAATGCATGTGCATACCATACATAAGGTTTAGACCGTTATTTTATAGGCTCTTGGGATATATTGAACTAGCTATTCAATATATAATGGCTTATGTGAGGTCATATTTTCAAGTTGTAGGATATTAATAACATACAGTTGACATCATGGCTTTAACAACTAGTGACTTTTTTGCTATTGTGTGTGTGTGTGTGTGTGTGTGTGTGTGTGTGGGTTTCCAGGTGCTTGCGTCCACACTCCTGGTGAACTTTAGTCCTTCATTTCCCAGGTATGTCATCAGCTCTACACCCAAGACCATTAGAGACATAGTGCACTCTGGCAGTAAGCCGTCATCATCATCGTCGTCATTATAAACGTATTACTTTTTTTTTTCATCAGGCACAAACCGAGGCAGCCTTTACCTGCGTCTCAGTTGTGTTGTTGTAAAAAGATCCACAGTGATACCAAACTGAAGGACCCCTTCTCACTCGCCCAGAAAGACCTCACACATTTATATGATGACATCAAAAAGGTATCGTTATTTAATTATGTGACCTTTTTAAGGCTTCTAGTAAACCGCCAACCAACGAGTGGTGTAACCACACCCAAGCCCTCAACACAGCTCATCACACATTGACCCATGACTCCTACTGCAATAATGTGTCGTGATGTGGTGAATGAGTGAAAAGTAATAAAACACGACATAACATAGTGTGTGAAAGGTTTGTGAGCAAGCGAGTGAGTGAAAAGTAAGATATCTCATAATGTAGTGAGTGAGTAAAAAGTAAGCTCATATCACAATGTAGTGAGCGAGTGAAAAGTAAGATAATGTCATAACATACTGAGTGAGTGAAAAGTACGATAATATCATAACGTAGTGAGTGAAAAGTAAGATAGTGTCATGACGTGAGTGAGTGATTGAAAAGAGAGATAATGTCATAATGTAGTGAGTGAGAGAGTGAAAAGTACAATGATATCTCCATAAGGTCGTGAGCAAGTGAAGAGAAAGATAATGCCGTAACATAGCGAGTGAGTGTAACAGTGTGTGTGCTTGTCAGGAGCTGTTTGTGTCCGGGGCGGAGCTCCGGTCTCTGTGTGACTACTACTTTGATGGGAAAGGAAAGGCCTTCCGGCCCATGATAGTGGTGCTGATGGCGCGCGCCCTCAACGTCCACAGCAACAGCCAGGGGTGAGGCGGCCAAGCGCACGTGAAAGTGAAAATAAAGTGGCAATTTATTAGACTGAGTCACTCGGCTCAGGTCGAGTGGCTTTTGTAGGCGCGACGCATAACGCATAATCCATAATCACAACGGCCGATACAAGGAGAGGGCGTGATCGCGTACTGCGTCTCTGAAAAGTACGTCACAATCAAGTGCAACGTCTTGTTCGTCAAAACTTTGTGTTTAGGTCGTGAGCACGATTGTGGTCTCAAAGGGCTGACATTAGAACTCATTCACTAACCTTCAGCCTTCCGAAGATTTTAATCTCCATCTCCATGGCAACTTTCAAGCTCCAGTGGGAATGAAGCCATTGGCTTTTTAATGAGTGACAACATATTATATTGCATTACATTTAGCTGACGCTTCTAACCAAAGTAACAAGTGAGGCTGAGAACACGATCGAAATTGGAGTAACTGCGAAGGATTTACATTATCATATATTATATTACAGATTTGTAATATAGATGGATGGATATAGGTAACGTATAGATATGTAGCGTGATCCTAGCCCGGTTAATTGGTTCCCTGACCTACTGACCTTTGACCCAGCAGTGACCTGCTGCCAGGCCAGCGTTCGGTGGCGATGATCTCGGAGATGATCCACACGGCCAGCCTGGTGCACGACGATGTCATCGACGGCTCGGACCAGCGGCGTGGCAAGAGCACCATCAACGACATGTGGGGCGAGCGCAAGGTACGGCGTGTCAATAGACGGAGACGGAAGACGGAGATGAAGTAGAGGAAGGGCATGTAGCAGACGCTTTTGTCTAAAGCGACTTACAAGCAATCAGTACATTTGTGGGGTTCGACATGTGGACAGTCAGAGGTGGGGATCGAACCGCCGCCAACCCTTCGGTTAGTGGTCGACCCCGCTCTACCCGCTGAGCTACTGCCGCCCCGGCATAGAGCTTTGGAGAGCCTGTGAACACCACTGTCGGAAGTTGCATTGTACGCGCGGTCGTACCTTTTGCGCACGCGCTCTCCGACAAGCTCACAAGCTGCGATTCATTAAGCGAGCAAAATCTTTTCTTTTTTGCTATGTGCTAACTCTGGGCTATTGGAAATCCAAGAGAGAACGAGAATTCAGTGTTTAGCAAACATTTAGTCTCGAGTCATTGATCAAACATTTTAAATGGAAGCGGCATGCAGTGAGCATAGAGGTCTTTAAGGGGCGAGGTCTTTAAGTGAGCATAGAGGTCTTTAAGGGGCTATGGGGGAAGGGAGGGAGCCCTCTGGCTCAATGTAGTGTGCGGACTGCGGACCCTTGGGGATCAAACCTGAGAAACCACGTGTTGAGCCGGGAGTGGAGCCCAGTCCCACCATCTCATCGCTGTCCCCCCCCCCCCCCCCCCCCGCAGGCCATCCTGGCGGGAGACTTCATCCTGTCGGCGGCCTCCATGGCGCTGGCGCGCATCGGGAACACGACGGTGGTGTCGGTGCTGTCGCAGGTCATCGAGGACCTGGTGAGAGGTACAGGCCCTGCTCTGCCCCTCTTCCTCCTCCTCCTCCTCCTCCTCCTCCTGCTGCTCCTCAAACCCCAACCCTGGCTGTGTCCCACGGTTTGAGAGAGACGACACAAATTGCCGCAGATTATAAGAGCAGACACGTTTGTGTCATTTTGTTGAAAAAAAAAAACGGAAAAGATATTGATAGAATTCTGATGATGATTATGAGTATAATTATTATTAATAATTCATATGATTAATTATTTGTTACTGTTATCCTCTGAATGGTTGGACAGGATGGACTGTTGCTAAATGTGATTGAAGCAATTCACTGCCCTATTTCCTGGAAGTGCCGCAGTTGCGTAACTGTCCCAAATGGACACGCTGTTACCAAATCAGCACGTTCACTGTTCCCTTCAAAATAAAAGCCCCCCCCCCCCTCCCTCCCCACCCCAATTTCCCCGAGGCATCGTTTCTCCTTTTTCTCCTCTCGCCTCTCAAGCCATCTCCCCCCCCTCCCCCCCCCCCACAGGGGAGTTCATGCAGATGGGCTCCAAGGAGAACGAGAACGAGCGCTTCAAGCACTACCTGGACAAGACCTTCAAGAAGACGGCCAGCCTCATCGCCAACAGCTGTCGAGCAGTATGTACGTTCAGTATGCACCTTCGCCACCGCGCCGCCAGCGCCACACGCCCGGCTCACCGTTTCCTTTGTTTGTTTGTTTGTTTTTTAAAGGTGTCCATCCTGGTGAACTCTGACCCGGAAGTGCATGAAATAGCCTTCCAGTACGGCAAGAACGTGGGCATCGCGTTCCAGGTGCATTGAGATCTTTTTTTTTTACCACCTTCACTTTTACAAAGTGGAGAAAAAGCCAATGGCGTGCGGGTAAGGGGGGGGTTTCCGTGATGTGTGTGCGTGCTCTTACGCTCAGTGTTGTTTTTTTTTTTGTTTTAGTGTGCTTTGATTTGTAACTTGGCACTTAGTCAGATATGTTGGTTTACTAGCAATGGTTAACCTAGCAAATTGGAATGGTTGAAACCTGTTCTGGTGACTTGCTTACTGTATTAACAGCAATGAAATGTTTCACTTTCTTCTTCTTCTTTCACCAACGTACAAACGACTTACGTAAGTCGCTTTGGATAAAAAGCGTCTGCTAAATGTAAATGTAAGTTTGACTGGGATGTCAAATGGAACGCACGTGTGACTCAAACAAAAAGCATTAGGATTCCTTTTTGTTCTTGATGTGCACGGGGGGTCGCAGTTACATTTCTTATGCGTGAGATAGTTTGTGGACGAGAGGACATCTGGAAACGATTGCAAACACAATCTAAACCAGATGACTGGATGTCATCCCCCACCCCCCCCCCTCCTCCCTCATCTTTCTTTCTCTTCTCATCTTATCTTTCTTTCTCTCCTCTCTTCTCTGTAATGACCCTGTATTAATCTGTCTTATTCTCTCTTCATTACCATCTCTCTCTCTCTCTCCTCTCTCTCTACTCTCTCTCTCTCTCTCCTCTTCTCTCTCTCTCTCTCTCTCTCCTCTCTCTCTCTCTCTCTCTCTCTCTCTCTCTCTCTCTCTCTCTCCTCTCTCTCTCTCTCTCTCTCTCTCTCTCTCTCTCTCTCTCTCTCTCTCTCTCTCTCTCTCTCTCTCTCTCTCTCTCTCTCTCTCTCTCTCTCTCTCTAGCTGGTATATATTATTGCAGTGGTGAGGAGTGACTCATCACTTGAGGGACCCCCCCCTCCCCGGGCTATAACACTGAGAAACGCATCTCGCCTGTAACTCTTGAAGTCACATTTTCTAGTCATCTAGATTGAAATATGTTTCAATGAAATTCTTTTCGAGACCCCTGGGCACTGGCACGGCATTCACAGCTATATGATCCACTGATGTATTGTCTGTGTCTCCTGGCATATAATGTCTCTCTCTCTCTCTCTCTCTGTCTCTGTCTCTGTCTCTGTCTCTCTCTCTCTCTCCCCCCCCCAGCTGGTGGATGATGTCCTTGGACTTCACGGCGTGCGCGGCTCACCTGGGCAAGCCCGACCTCAAGCTGGGCCTCGCTACGGGCCCCGTGCTCTTCGCCTGCCAACAGGTGAGGCGGCCGGCGCTCACGCTGCCCGTGTGCACCGTTTGATGTCATTGTTTGAGATCAGGGTGTCAAGAGAGGAGACCAGTCAACCAGGCCGACTGTTACAATGAATGGCACAGTTTAAGTTGAGTACAATTTTTGCATGTTAATATGTGGACAAATGGCGTCCAATTAGCCGACACCGGGATGAGATTATTTGTA
>JAXIVH010000228.1:220000-233544 GCA_036785325.1 Urophycis tenuis | reverse complement strand
TTATAACCCATAGAATTAGCTCTAATAAACCAGCAGTATCAGCTCTTATAACCAGCAGTATTACTCTAATAACCAGCAGTATCAGCTCTTATAACCAGCAGTATTAGCTCTAATAACCAGCAGTATCAGCTCTAATAACCAGCAGTATCAGCTCTAATAACCAGCAGTATTAGCTCTAATAACCAGCAGTATCAGCTCTAATAACCAGCAGTATCAGCTCTAATAACCAGCAGTATCAGCTCTAATAACCAGCAGAATCAGCTCTAATAACCAGCAGTATAGCTCTAATAACTAGCAGTATTAGCTCTAATAACTAGCAGTATTAGCTCTAATAACTAGCAGTATTAGCTCTAATAACTCAGCAGTATTAGCTCTAATAAACAGCAGTATTAACTAATAACTAGCAGTATTGAGCTCTAATAACCAACAGTATTAGCTCTAATAACCAGCAGTATTAGCTCTAATAACTAGCAGTATTAGCTCTAATAACCAACAGTATTAGCTCTAATAACCAGCACCATTAGCTCTAATAACTAGCAGTATTAGCTCTAATAACTAGCAGTATTAGCTCTAATAACCAGCAGTATTAGCTCTAATAACTAGCAGCATTAGATGAACCAGCGGTCCTGGTGGATGCCTCCTCCTCCCTGAGACGTAATCCACACTAAGCTGTTCCTTAATTACCCCACAGACCGCAGACCAAGGCCGAGTCCCAGACCTGCTGAGGTCTACACACACAACACACAACACACAACACACACACACACACACACACACACACACACACACACCACACACACACACACACAACACAACACACACTAATCTGTTGGTTTCAATGGCCAGAGCAAAGTTGCTTTCATATTAGCGGTGTTGTTTTTCATGGGGTGAATATGAAGTGTTATGCTAATTCATCTCTATTAAAATGTTAACACTGTAACAAAATTACACAAACAAACCCACCCCAACAGTATGACTTTGATTTATACCTTCGACTGGGCCTGTGCGCAGAACAAATATTTACATATAATCAGGTGGCAGCAATCAGTTGTATGGCCCTCTGCATACACACACGGAAACACACAGAAACACACCAGAAACACACCCCTTCAATACCCGTAATCCTCAGTTTGCATTTTCTTGCAATTGAGCCTTACTGTAGTGGCGCTGGGTGGCCGGGCATATCTTCATATTTTCTGTCTTCTTTAATAATTTGGAGACCGACAAACACGATGCAGACTTCAGTCCACCATGGGGGCTGACATCAAAGGAAGACACAAGCCGTTTCTCACCCAGCTAGAGACCCCCGCCCACCCCTTTAATCCCACCATGTCTCCTGAAGGGATCACCTGCTCTCTCTCTCTTCTCTCTCTCTCTCTCTTCTCTCTCTCTCATCTCTCTCTCTCTCTCTCTCTCTCTCTCTCTCTCATCTCTCTCCTCTCTCTCTCTCTCTTCTCTCTCTCTCTCTCTCTCTCTCTCTCTCTCTCTCTCCTCTCTCTCTCTCTCTCTCTCTCTCTCTCTCTCTCCTCTCTCTCCTCTCTCTCTCTCCCTCTCTCTCCTCTCCCTCTCTCTCCCTCTCCCTCTCCCTCCCTCTCCCTCTCCTCTCCCTCTCTCTCCCTCTCTCTCCCTCTCTCCCCCTCTCTCCCTCTCTCCCTCTCTCCCCCCTCTCCCCTCCCTCCGTCCCCCCTCTCCCCCACTCCCTCCCTCACCCCCCTCTCCTCGAGTCTGTGGAATGAACCGTGGAGAGCAGAATGAAAAGGACCCAGGATTCCTCTTCCTCGGGTGGTGTGGGAGATTGGTGGTCCTCCCTGGGACACGATGGCAGATGAACCGATCGATGGACCCCCGAGGGGGGCCGCCCGCTCCGACGGCGGGGCAGTGATTCAGCGCTCTGCAAAGCGATCCCACATCTGCGGCCTTCTGGAATGTGGACGAGGTGCGCCTCCACTCTTGAGGCAGAGCAGCAGAAGAGCAGACTCTACATCACACCAATTAACAGAGCAGAGCTGCTGACCGAAGGGAAAAGCAGTTGGCCGGCTCCATCGCTCCTGATGAGCGCCCGGCCTCGCCGCCTCCCCGTGTGTTAATACACTGGCAGCGCATTCATCCTCCCATTAGTCCCAAGGCAGCGCCGCCTCCTTGTCCAGGAAAGGCAGGAATGACGGAGCGACACGCGCCGGCCTTGGCACGCTGGCCAGGCGCACCTCGCAGACGGAGTGCCCCTCCTGCAGGGGGAGCTGGAGAGACGCCCTCCGCCTCCACACCATCACACCGGGGACCAGCACTAGTACTTCTGACGCACTGCTCGTGGCCCTGGTCATGGGGGGGTGGGGTCAAACTCTCGTCATCAGGCTGCATGAGGAATCAATAGAGCTCCCCCGTTGCATCGTGTCCCTGCAGCCTCGGAATCACAACAAAGCCAGCAGGTGCAAAGTTCCTGAACCCACTTTACTAACATCACTAATTAGGTTACTTCGAGTTGGCTGCGATTCTGTAGATGCTGGGGCATTACTGACCCAAACTGGACTGTTTAGTACTAGCACTATCGATTTACTATATTCTACTGACTTACTGCAGCTATTGTAAATAAGGTAAATAATATGACATATTTACAACTGCTGAAAACGGCTATAGCTTCTTTACTATATCTTCGACGCATGGGACACCTTTTGCAGAGGACAACAAATACAAAATACTCAGCGTGAACATTCACCAAACCAGCTCTCATGGTTGGAGGTAGAATCTGGTGAGCATCCATCGGGGCTAGTCTTGAACCACTCACTGTCGCCCTGCCTTCACCTATCTCCACGTGTCTTCATCTGTCTTCACCTGTCTCCACCTGTCTTCACCTGTCTCCACCTGTCTTCACCTGTCTCCACCTGTCTCCACCTATCTCCACCTGTCTCCACCTGTCTCCACCTGTCTCCACCTGTCTTCACCTGTCTCCACCTGTCTCCACCTGTCTCCACCTGTCTCCATCTGTCTCCATCTGTCTCCACCTCTCTTCACCTGTCTCCACCTGTCTCCCAGTGGTCACAGGTGCACTGCCGTGTTTCCAGCCCTGCAGGAGGAGCCCACGATGCTCTCCAGACGTGTGGAAGTCAGGTGAAGGGTACGGGAGTGGGAGTGTTTCAGAGAGTGTCCCAGAGCGCAAGTGATCACTCACTACTAAAATGATACCGTTTGGAAGCACATAGTTACAGTCTGCGGAAGGTCCCTCACAGCTCACAGCCTTGTCATCTTGTTCATTTCAGAGGAAAGACGCGAGAGACGTCAGGAAGTAAGTGCCAGGAGCTGATAGAAGTACTCGTCGAGGACCTAAGAGAGGACATGTCTTTGCCTAAAGGGCGGGTCGGTTGGACAGGAAATACAGCTTTGTGTGAGATGGCAGCCATCACCGCACAAAGACGACCCACCTGCATCCATTACACGGCCGGCGGCCAGGGAACCGATCTGAACACACTGTTTTGACGTCCTGTGAAACGCGAGGCGGGTCGGGTTCCCAACAACAGATATGCACCGCGACAAGTCTGAGCTCGCCGGGCCCGCGGACCTGAGCCTCGCCACGCAGGGACCCGGCAAACACACCGAGGTGAAGACGGGAACGGCACCGGTGGCTAAAAATAACGCTCACAGCCGGCGCTCCCCTCTCTCCTCCGGGCGGGGACCACAGCGCGCGGCGTCAGTCTTGCAGACCCACTTTCTGCATATTGAAGCTCGCTACCTCAGGGAGGAACGCGGAGAAACGCTGGCTCGGCTGCAGCTTCCCCCCCCCCGCGCCCCCCCGACTCGGTTCCACGCAAACAAACTGTTCTGGCGTTGCTATTCTGGAGTCGAACTGCTACATTCCCGGTAATGTATTATACGTTGAATAATGGTATGGCGTTTGGAATACTCCTTTCAAATACTTTCACAGCGCAATCACTCAGACGGCCGTAATGTAGTAATGTATAAAACAGTGTATGCTTGTCTCACTGCCGCTTTGATGTCGTGGAGGATTTTCAGAGGCAGCTGGTGCACAATGCTGGAAACATCCCACCTGTAAGCCCGGCGCCAGGGCCCCTCTGAAGGGACGCCGGGCCGCTGAATTCCCTGCTCTGCTTCAAAAGCCCGAGGTCACGCCGGGCGCCACTTTGATGAATCTCAGTAAAGTGGACTTGCCTGAGCCTGAAAGAATGATATTATATCATCATCACCTGGGTGGGCTGAGAGCATGGCCCGGTGGCCCCGGGGGGGCGGGGCCCTGGCTGCCAGTCACTCTCAGGACACAGTGTCTGGCCAATGAGGGCCTCGGGGGGGCGGGGGGGCCAGGAACACAAGCACCAACAGATCCAGTCTCTACGAACCGCGGAGAACCCGCCTGCCTGAACCTCTCTGAGTTCTGCTGCTGACTGCACAGTGCTTGCTGACACACACACACACACACACACACGCACGCACACACGCACACACGCACACACGCACACACGCACACACGCACACACGCACACACGCACACGCACACACACGCACACTTTTTAATATCTTCGTACAATCTGGTGAGAACATTGAAGGCATATGGCACAGCATGAGAAATAGCACTGTGAAATGAAAAAGCGTCTGTAGAAAAATAAAATGCTAATGAATTACAATAAGGGAGTAATTTACATTTAATAACTAACATAGTCAAGGACAATACAGCCGAATAACAGGATGCCCGTCTCCACATGAAATGGAGGAACAAGGACGTACTGACACACGCGGTCTAAACGCAGAGCTCACGCGGCATGCTGATGAGAGCCGCGCTCACCTCAGCACTAACAACCTGAACCCACGATGGGAACGCCTGCATGGGTCAAGGAACGCCGGGATAACGCCTACGTCTCAGTGGCTGATGTTGCACGGTCACTTAGCTCTTTTCTAAAGGACCAAGATGAGTTTTGTAGCTCTCCACTTGTGGGTCCTATGGACCGGTCATGATTCCTGACCCTAATAATGCTCTGGATAATAAGTGTCAGGTGTAATTACACTGCCTCGCTTTCTCTTAGAGTGGGTCCTTTCACCAGCTTTGTGTTAGCTTCCTGAATTAGCCACGGCTCCTTGCTACGACAGAACAGAGGCTAAAAGAGGGAGAGAGAGATAGGGGGGGGGGGGGGGCAGAGAGGGGGGGGCGCTAAGAGAGAGAGGGGGGGGCTCAGAGAGAGTGAGAGAGAGAGGGGGGGGGAAGCTCAGCGAGAGAGGGGGAGACTAAGAGAGAGGGGGAGGCGGTGCTGGGCGGGGACATTCAGATGTGCTCCTGCTGAAGGCTGGGTTCTCAGGAGACCTCTGGCCGCTCTGCCTCGACCACACAAACCTGTACAGCGTGGCGCTTGACCTTTACACAGAGCAAACAGAGGAGTCAAGAGGACTCAGACATGCTCCGCTGCGACCCTGCACCGGGAGGGAGGGAGGGAGGGAGGGAGGGAGGGAGGGAGGGAGGGAGGGAGAGCACGACCACCACAGCCGAGTAAAACACATCAACTGCTCCTACGTCAAACACAGCCCCCCCCCCCGTCGCCTGTCGACATGCGACGAAGGAAGAGGAACACATCTCAGAAGCTCGGACAACGAGAACTACAGTTGGAGACCGGCGAGCCAACAGGCGGGGCCGGGACTCACGGGGAGAGGGCAAACACAGCGAGGCCCTGGCGCCTGGCAGAGCCCTCCCACCTCACAGATGGATACGTTTCATTTTCCAGGTCGGCGAGAGGAGTGAGCCGGTGGGGACCTGGCGCTGCTCCACCAGCAGGCTGCAGATCAGAGTACTCAGCGGCCGGCTGCAGGGAGGCCACTCCTCCCGCCTCATCACACACCGCCGCTGAAGGCAAAATGGACACCGCCCGTGAGTCCGGCTGAAGTCTCCGCTGGACAAAGAAACGCGAGCCACCAGTGTCTGATGATCTACACCAGCCATCCATCCCCCTTTTTTCACACTCTCTCCATCCCCATCTCCACCTTCCATTTTTTTGCCACTTCCTGCTGTGTCTTCTTTTTGGACGTATTTCTGTAATATTGCCCAGACTCCCACGAAGATGGAAACCAGCCATTTCTTCAGGAGAACATTTAGGACCAATCCAGCCCGCCTCCCACTCCCACCCACGGTGGTGGCCTCGTGGCCTGGCTTAAGCTCCATATCTGTAGCACACCATCACCCAAAACAACTCCACCACTCAGCTTCATTACCAAGTAATTGTGCTTCAAATCTGCATCCAGCTCACCGATAACAAACTGTTTTGTTGATGGGCCGAGGTGCTGGCAGAAAAATACCACATTCAAATGTACATATTTTACATCATGGCATACACATTATGCTGAACAAACGGCATACAGTTTATAAAAAAAATATTCCCCCTCCAGCCATACTGCCTAGATTACTTCACAGCTTCCTTCCTCCTTCCCCGCCATTCCTCATTCTGTCCGACTCTACCTGAAGGTAAATCTTGGGCAGAACATGGCCGTCCTCTCAAACCACAACATTTACTTTGTGACACAGCAGAATGGGCGGGGTGACGCCACGCCCTCCCCGGAGCGCGGCGGTGACGCCAGATGGCGAGGCGACTCCCTGCCACTCGCACTGGAGAGCACAGAGGTGCAGGAGACTGGGGTTCACGTCGTTGTCAGTGGCCAACAGCCTTCCTGTCTCACACAGATTGTTTAACAGAGATGGGTGGGAGATTGGTTTCCATGAACCAGGTTGAGTTCAAAGTAGAACAGACAAAACCTTTTCATTATCCTCCCAGACAGGGCTGGCTGAAGAAAAGACGCTCGATATGGAAATTATGAATTTCAAATTGGCTGGCAGGATGACCCTGAGTTGTGCAAAAGGCTCGATTTATTGAGTCCTGCTCGTGGCTGTTCTCATCGAGGTTGACAGTCCATCTGTATGGCTGTTCTCATCGAGGTTGACAGACCGTCTGTGTGGCTGTTTTCATGACAGACCGTCTGTGTGGCTGTTTTCACCGAGGTTGACAGACCGTCTGTGTGGCTGTTTTCATGACAGACCGTCTGTGTGGCTGTTTTCATGACAGACCGTCTGCGTGGCTGTTTTCACCGAGGTTGACAGACCGTCTGTGTGGCTGTTCTCATGAGGTTAACAGACCGTCTGTGTGGCTGTTCTCATGAGGTTAACAAACCGTCTGTGTGGCTGTTCTCATGAGGTTAACAGACCATCTGGCTGTTCTCATGAGGTTAACAGACCATCTGTGTGGCTGTTCTCATGAGGTTAACAGACCGTCTGTGTGGCTGTTCTCATGAGGTTAACAGACTGTCTGTGTGGCTGTTCTCATGAGGTTAACAGACCATCTGGCTGTTCTCATGAGGTTAACAGACCGTCTGTGTGGCTGTTCTCATGAGGTTAACAGACCATCTGTGTGGCTGTTCTCATGAGGTTAACAGACCGTCTGTGTGGCTGTTCTCATGAGGTTAACAGACCGTCTGTGTGGCTGTTCTCATGAGGTTAACAAACCGTCTGTGTGGCTGTTCTCATGAGGTTAACAGACCGTCTGTGTGGCTGTTCTCATGAGGTTAACAAACCGTCTGTGTGGCTGTTCTCATGAGGTTAACAGACCATCTGGCTGTTCTCATGAGGTTAACAGACCATCTGTGTGGCTGTTCTCATGAGGTTAACAGACCGTCTGTGTGGCTGTTCTCATGAGGTTAACAGACTGTCTGTGTGGCTGTTCTCATGAGGTTAACAGACCATCTGGCTGTTCTCATGAGGTTAACAGACCGTCTGTGTGGCTGTTCTCATGAGGTTAACAGACCATCTGTGTGGCTGTTCTCATGAGGTTAACAGACCGTCTGTGTGGCTGTTCTCATGAGGTTAACAGACCGTCTGTGTGGCTGTTCTCATGAGGTTAACAGACCATCTGGCTGTTCTCACAGAAGTCATAAGTATGTTCCGGGGTTGGACCTTAATCTGTCCAGAGCTCTGATTGGCTGATGGGAGTGTAACAGCGGGGGGGAGGGGGCCTTGTGATGCCCCGGCGCCCCGACTAAATAACCGGCATGTTCATGTTCATCTTTTGGGTTGACATTATCTGACCGTCCTCACTGAAGAGCCGCTGTTCCGTTGAACACGTTTAATGAACTCAGTGATGAGATCCGTCTTGTGTCTCAGCCCATTCCTTTTAATGATCCGCTCCACTCGGCTCTCTGAGAACACACATTCACCTGCTAAATCTACTGCCTTCATCTGAGATACGGCTCCTCCAGATCAAGAGTGCCGGTCACAGCCAGGGCACCGCGGCTACCAGCACCACCAAGGGAACGCAGACCCTGCGCCTCAACAACACAAATCAGTCCAATAACTGCTTTGGAGCGCTTTGTGCCCGTATCAAACACCCGAGTCAAAGCCCTGCTTTCATGTTGCAAAAGGCCACATTTTGTAGCTAGCATGCGGGCAGCTTACCGTGTAAAATATAGCTAAAATATTTTACTCTGATATTAAAGAGTGTGTGTGTATATATACATGTGTTTGTGTGTGTGTGTGTGTGTGTGTGTGTGTGTGTGTGTGTGTGTGTGACAGAGAAAAACATGAGATCTGTAGAAAACCATATATATAAATGTACTAATATGATAAGAATAAAATATCAAACCAGCTGAAAGACCTTTTATATTTGGTATGGTAAAATTGACCAAAATAATGAGTAATTTTGATCTCAAAATTAAGAAATATTTCCTTGGATATCCTTAAATTGCTAGAATTATTATGACATAAAAATTAAAACATACATTGCAGCAAACATACTTCAGAATAACCTTGGTCAAAAATAAAAAAGACAGACCGGCTATAAATCACGGCTATACATCACCATGTAGCAGTATGGGAATTATTATTACACACACACACACACACACACACACACACACGCACGCACGCACGCACGCACGCACACACACAACACGAGCGGTGGATTCAACTATTTTTCCCCAAATAACACAATTTTGTGACAAACATTTGGACATACTAGAAACGCAGAATTTCAAACGTATTGCACACTTTCACCAAAGTGTGCAAGCTGCCTGAACGTCTCCTGCTCCGTGAAGACCCCCGAAAGGTGAGCAGCTCTCGTCGAGGCGGGGGCTGCTCCCCGGGAGGTGCAGGGTAAACCTCCCCAAAGTGAGCCTCGGGGGCTCCTTAGCCGATAGAAGAAAGTTAGACGCGTTTTACATGAAGTTGGAGCTACAGCTCCTCGACACGGCACGCTGCCCCGAACCAGGAGCTCCGAACGGGGACCTTAGAACCAGGACCTTAGAACCAGGACCTTGAGACTCTCGGCGACACAAAGTTGTTCTCCCAGGAGGAAACGGTTCCTCGGTCACTTGATCAAGCTGCGAAACTTCCCCGAGTTCGAGATCACGCTAAATCAATCTTACCTGTTGGCCCCTCGATGCCATCCGCGTAGATCTGGACCGTCAAAATCAGCAGAAACGCACAAGTGTTCATGGTGCAGCTTTAGTCCATGTCCTCCGAGCACAAGAACTCAGTGACTCCTTAAGGTCCGGAGAAACATCACCATGGAGCACGTCTACGGTGAGACCAGACTACTTGGTGAGACCAGACTACTTGGAGAGACCAGACTACTTGGTGAGAGGAGTTGAGGGACACTGAGCCGAGCGGTCTGCTGACTGACGTCAGGGTAAACACCTCACCTCCTCTCTCTCCGCGACCCCCATCATGGATGGGATATTGGCGCCCCCAAGTGGCACCTTCTAGTATGGACCCTCAGCCACCACGAGCGTTTTGAATTTACTGAGGGTCACACATGTAATATTGATGACCTATGAATTATTTGGTGTATTTAGTGTGCAATAATGTATGTTTTGAATGAATGTTGTTTTTTAAAATGTGAGTATAATTTATAATAATTGCATATGATATGCAATTATTATATATTATATTATATATTATATTTATGCAATTTCTCTCAGGGATCATTAAAGTATGTCTGTCTGTCTGTCTGTCTGTCTGTCATGATATAATATGAATATTTATTTAGGTGTATGATATATATCATAATATTACATTAAATATACATTTATGAACACATGGCCTTATTTTCTTGGCTAAACGGAAGTAGGTATGGAGTGACCAGATCCGGTCCACAGTAAATTATCTTACTTGTTTGTAGGAAAAGAGTTACTGGTCCTGATGAAAACCTGGCTAAAACACTGCTGGCACTAACACACTGCATTGTAAATCCACTGTAGAGTTTGGATGTATTTTAAATATCCATTACTGGCTTAAAGCATGGAAATCCAGAGATTAGACTGTATTAAAGATGAGTTTATGTGGCAGTGTTACTTTAACTCATATTATATATCATCATCATATACAGTATATCATATACATTATTTAATAGCATGATGCTGTATGACTACTACCTGAACACATCTCTGAACCACGTCTCTGTACGCATCACTCAACACATCCCAGGACCTGTAGAGCAGCCCAACCTGAAAGACGCCTTTTATCACAAATTACTACATTCAATAATTGTGTAATCTTCATTATCTTCCAGGTTTCCAACTAAGGTGGAACCACTTTGATTCCATTCCATTTCAGCATCACAGCTGTTTTATTCAGTGATAAATTACCTCGGCAGCCCCCCGCACACGGGCTGCCATGTTGTCTCCAGACCACCTGATCCTCTGCTGCCATGTTGTCACCAGACCACCTGATCCTCTGTTGCTCTGGCCGCCATGTTGTCACCAGACCACCTGATCCTCTGCTGCTCGGGCCGCCATGTTGTCACCAGACCACCCTGATCCTCTGCTGCTATGTTGTCACCAGACCACCCTGATCCTCTGCTGCTATGTTGTCACCAGACCACCCTGATCCTCTGCCGCCATGTTGTCACCAGACCACCTGATCCTCTGCTGCTCGGCCCAGTGAGCTCCATGTGAGCAGAACATGTCCGCTCTGGAGGGCCTCAGTGAGCCGAGACACAGCAGCCAGGCGAGGCTCAACATGAGGCCATGTCTCAGTCTTAGTGTCACGGGAGGAGAGGAAAACTGGAGCACCTTCAGAATGACTTCATTCATCCAACAAGGAGCACGCCTCTGTCAAACGAACAAAAGCAATCACACCTCCGGCACTCATTTGCTGTACAAATATTCCCGGCACATATTGTTCCAATTGATTTTAACATGAAGTGTCATTTTATCCGAGCCAACTAAATAAGATAATAACCTAATTTGCCAGAGATGGGGCTTGCCTATAAAAAACTAATATTGTTCAAGTCTCAGGAAAGGGAAGTTAACATGGCTCTCAGACATGTTATTGCCCAGGATAAATGTTGCAGCATCCAGGACAGCTGGGGAGGCCGTGATAAGCAAAGCAATCAGATAGGGCAGAAGAAGAAGGGCTTATCTGTACGCTTATGGGAAGAAGTACGATTTACCCAACGATAATGTAGCATAGAGATGTCAGGCTAAACATCTCGTTACCACCTCAAAGTGTATTCCAGGTTTCATCCAGTAATGCATTTCTTGATTTCAGAGTGAGTGGTAATTTATTATCACAATTGAATGTGGTATAACAACTACACAGAAAATATTTTCTCCACAAAGGTTTTTAAGTAAAGACAGGGTGAAGAACCATCGTGTGCTGAAAGTAAAGTTCTGCAAAAGTTTCCCTGATCCGAACGTATGGTAGAGTACTGAACAGTCTGAAGTGCTGAGTGCATATGCAGTAGATACACTTTACAAACTAATTACACATAATATTTAAATACACTGGATTGTAATATATTTTCCTTGAATCTAATGAAATCAAAAACTGAAAGTACAATTTAAATATGTTTTCATCTCCACATTATGGAGGCCCACCTTTAGAAATAGTCCAAGAAGAAATAAAGGGATACTCTTACTATTGGGGAACGAGCTACAAAATGTCACATTACTTACAAATAAGGTTCCTATCTTTTAGGATAAGTATTTTAATAAACACCTACAAAGAGCTCCTTATAAAATAAACATACAGATATAATAACGTAGTGCTATGCTCAATGTGCAATAATGAAGCAAAGACTAAATCTGGACTTCTGGTGTTGTTCACGGATAATAAGAAGTCACCAGTAGTTACTGTAACATGAACTCATCTCTCTGAGAACTAAGATAGTCTCAGTAATCTGACTATCTTCTCTTTGTTGCTACATTTCCTGGTGTTTCATATAATGTAACTCACTCAATAAAATCTGTAATCATGTATAAAAGTACCACCCTGAAAGAGAGAGAAAAACAGCACCACAAGGTGTCTTAGTTTTCATTTGGTGTCGCACTTACACATCCAGGCACGCACACACACATACACACACGCGCCGCTGGTGTAGTGGTATCATGCAAGATTCCCATTCTTGCGACCCGGGTTCGATTCCCGGGCGGCGCAGGGCAGCAGTACAGTGGACTGAATGGATTGTCCACTATCCATTGGGTCGGTGGTTCGATCCCCTTGATCCCTCCTCCAACTGTCCACATGTCGAACCCCACAAATGTACTGATTGTAAGTCGCTTCAGACAAAGGCGTCTGCTAAACGCCCCCTTTTATGCACACATCTACCATCATCGCCGGCTTGTCTGTTGCTGTGGAGACAGCTGGGTCTCCGTCTTCATGATCCGCCCCCTGAGGACGGGGGTCCACGCGGGGTCTTGGGGGATCGCCGCCGTGCTCCGGGGGGGGGGGGGGCCTGAATGCCCTTCCTCTCGTCCCGGTCTTCAGGTCTGAGACTTGACAGCAGAACGTAGGATGCTACATGTTATACCACAGAGGTGACCTGATCCTGATTGGTCAACATGGGGACAGCTCTGTCTTTGAACAGTTCGGAATTGATGCAAAAAAACATGTGCTCAAAGCGACACAAAACACGATATAAATAAAGTTTGATGATTGAATGATCGATTTACATGATGTGATACATGAATCATAACCATATTGAATCCATATAGACGGGCCTATCCAAAAAACACCTCACCCCAGAGTGGATTGTGAATCAGTCTGGCATCTGGGCTGCAGCCTCTCTGTTCCAGGTGGTCTGCCTCTCTTCGTCTCAGGTCCAGAGTCTGGTGGTCTGCCTCTCTTCGTCTCAGGTCCAGAGTCTGGTGGTCTGCCTCTCTTCGTCTCAGGTCCAGAGTCTGGTGGTCTATCTCCCCTCGTCTCCGGTCCAGAGTCTGGTGGTCTATCTCCCCTCGTCTCCGGTCCAGAGTCTGGTGGTCTATCTCTCCTCGTCTCTGGTCCAGAGCATTCTCCACAGAGTCTAGCAGTCCAAGCATCTCACACAGGGAGTGGAGCATCATGGCATCTGATGAAAGTTAACAGAAATGCAGCCTTCCTAAGCTAGCATCTCATGTGCAGATGGTACATGTGATGCTAGCTTAGCATTTAGTGCAGAAGGATTTAGTGCATTATTGAGACCTCACCTCTGGTCTGGAGATGACCTTCTCTCAAACGGAGGTCAAGGCCTGTGAGAACGGCCTCCAGCTGGCTCTGAATGGTGGACAGGATCTTGCTCAAGAGCCCACTGTCT
>JAXIVH010000228.1:210000-217500 GCA_036785325.1 Urophycis tenuis | reverse complement strand
ATGGTAGGGCCGCCTGCATATCTACTATCATCATTATTATCATGGTAGGGCCGCCTGCATATCTAATATCATCATTATTATCATGGTAGGGCCGCCTGCATATCTACTATCATCATTATTATCATGGTAGGGCCGCCTGCATATCTACTATCATCATTATTATCATGGTAGGGCCGCTTGCCTATTATCATTATTATACCTCTACTATATAAATCTGGTATTCTGAAGAGTTTATGTCACTTTTAATCTTAGATCCACCATTCACCAGCCCACCTGCAGAGACCCTGCTCTGTCTCCCAGAGCAGGGTTACACCAGCAGTGGTTAAACCAGCGATGGTTACACCAGCGATGGTTACAGCAGCGAGTGGATGTGTGGACTCACAGGAGACAGAACAAACAAGTGGCAGCACAGAGCAGTGCTGCGCCTGTCAGTTTGTTCTGCGTGTTATTAGATCCTATTGCACAATAATGTCCCTCCTACGCCAGCACAGGAATTTACTGGCACACTCCCACCCAGACGGAGCCCTTGAGCAAGAACCAATTAAATCACTGAGATATAATCATGTGATGGGATATTAAATTTACCCTGCTTAGGGAGATTCATAACACCATACGTACACCAAGCCCTCACCCGTACCTGCTCCTCCAAGGCATGTATCTCACTGTCAGCTTCTGGATGCAAATAACTACATACTAACTAACGTCAATAAATAGCAGGAAACAGGTAAATAAAGCAGGCTATCCCTCAACAATACACCCTGAAGAGCAGGCCAAAAGAGCAGGCTATACCTCAACATTACACCCTGAAGAGCAGGCCAAAAGAGCAGGCTATACCTCAACATTACACGATGAAGAGCAGGCCAAAAGAGCAGACTATACCTCAACATTACACCCTGAAGAGCAGGCCAAAAGAGCAGACTATACCTCAACATGACACCCTGAAGAGCAGGCCAAAAGAGCAGACTATACCTCAACATGACACCCTGAAGAGCAGGCCAAAAGAGCAGACTATACCTCAACATGACACCCTGAAGAGCAGGCCAAAAGAGCAGACTATACCTCAACATGACACCCTGAAGAGTAGGCCAAAAGAGCAGGCTATACCTCAACATGACACCCTGAAGAGCAGGCCAAAAGAGCAGGCTATACCTCAACACGACACCCTGAAGAGCAGGCCAAAAGAGCAGGCTATACCTCAACATTACACCCTGAAGAGCAGGCCAAAAGAGCAGACTATACCTCAACATGACACCCTGAAGAGTAGGCCAAAAGAGCAGGCTATACCTCAACATGACACCCTGAAGAGCAGGCCAATAGAGCAGGCTATACCTCAACATGACACCCTGAAGAGCAGGCCAAAAGAGCAGACTATACCTCAACATGACACCCTGAAGAGTAGGCCAAAAGAGCAGGCTATACCTCAACATGACACCCTGAAGAGCAGGCCAATAGAGCAGGCTATACCTCAACATGACACCCTGAAGAGCAGGCCAAAAGAGCAGACTATACCTCAACATGACACCCTGAAGAGTAGGCCAAAAGAGCAGGCTATACCTCAACATGACACCCTGAAGAGCAGGCCAAAAGAGCAGGCTATACCTCAACATGACACCCTGAAGAGCAGGCCAAAAGAGCAGGCTATACCTCAACATGACACCCTGAAGAGCAGGCCAAAAGAGCAGACTGTACCTCAACATGACACCTCCCACCCTGATGGCTCTCTTCCAGTCCTTGAGGGTGGCCTTCCCCGCCAGGTGGACGAACTGCTTGGGGCTGATGAGCTGCTGGTGGAACTGGAGGGAGCAGCACATCCAGAGTCTCAGCTTCCACTCTCCCAGAGCGGCCAAGACACACAAAACCAAGGCTGGTTGAGCAGGTCAAACTCGACGACACTCAGTCAGAGATCATGTCTGACAGGGAATCTGGTGCCTTCTGTGGCGCGCCCGGACCTACCTTCACACACCTCGCGTTGATTCCTGGACACACAAACTTCTTGAAGAGCAGGACTGCTCTGCTGGCTCCACAGGTGATCGGGTAGCCATATTCTATTTCCTCTCCCTGGGCCGGGTCATGTGACCCTAAAATGCATGCAACATCCAAAGTTATGGTATAATGCAAAGTGCATCAATGACTATGTTGCCTATACTACACTGGATCACACACAAGCTCACCAAAGTCACACATGTGAAAGAGTTATTCGAGGAGGATGAAGAAGTCTTACCACGGTGTGCCTCTACTGCCAAGACTGTGGTGGTCACGTCAACGTTTGTCCTGCAGAGGGCGACATAATGCTTCACGTTACACATGTCACGTAAAGACCTACTTTCAAATAAAAACATATCGTCGCTGAGTCCGATTTTGCGAAGTTTGTCTTCTGATGCACAACAAACCATTATAATGATCCATCACATGACGCAGTGCGTGGAGAGAACGGTGATGTGATGTGAAAGATTGTGTTGACACCTCCCATCATCAGGGATCACCTCTCAGGATGTTACAAAGCGATTCAAACTGACTTCACGGAGGTCCTCATTACCCTTTGACGACCGGATGAAGGTGCAGCACAGCTGGAGTTTTCTGGCTCTCCGCCTCCACCTGCTCGTCCGTCAGCACCACCACCTCCCCTGGAGACAGCTCCGCCTGCTCCATCCGCCCTGCAGGGTGCAGCTCGGCATCAGCGTTAGCGACACAGAGGTCGTGTGACCCAACAGAACCGGACCGGACCGCGGTCCTGCTGACACACAACAGGGATGGCTCTGTGGTCCGGGGCAGTGCAGGGACGGGGGGAGACGGGGGAGATTAGACTGGTTTACATAGAATACATGCTATCCTATGTCATACCAGTTATCCGTGAAACTACAGTTTGAAGAGCATAACATAACTTTAAAACATTATAGTTATTGAACAAAACACTGACAGTACGTCAATAGTTTGCATGATGCATGAAAGGTTGTGGATTATTAGAATAGTTACATTCAGGTAGTAACACTTCACTGACTGAAATATAATTAATGGAAGAGAACACAATACAACATAACTGAAGAGAATATAAAAGATCAGAACAAAATAGAACACACCAGAACTAAAAGCTCAGAAAACGACCTACAATATGAGAACACAACGCAGCAGAACATAAACCCATTAGACAGCCCAGTAACAGGCTGCATGACGTCAGACCCCCCGCACCGCAGAGCCGTCGCGCGCCTCGTCCTGACGCCTGCAGCACGCAGCCCGACGGCACGCACACACCGACACGACGCGACCGATTCCACAAGACGACCACAAAACCATCCGACCAAACCGACGAAGTCCTGTAAAGTACCGTCCTGCGTGGCAACACAACCCAGGCGGAGAGCGGTGGGCTACCGTGTCACGGCGGGGGGACGACGACACATCCCCGCTGAGCCTCGTGCGCACTGGAGGCGGCGTCGGCCCCGCGGAGCGTCTGTCACGAGACGCCGTCGGCTTCGCACGCGATGCGTGTAAATCGCTCGCGCTGGTGTGTGAGGAGGTTGACCGCGCGTGTCAACGTGTTAACTCCGCCGGCGGCGCGCTCACACACAGCGGCCACGCACTCACTCCCTGCGGCGCTCCGAGTTCACACGCGCGGTCAACGTTCTGCCAACAGGGGGGGGGGCATGATGAAAGAATGCTATGAACATCTCTCTAACGTATGTATGGAACTATAGATATATTTTTGACTCGAGCGTATAACCATAAACATATTTCTTAGGAGTTCTCACTGGATTTAGTGTCGCCTGGTTTGTTGTTGTAGTTTCTCTACTACACCAGCAGGTGGCGCCGAGTTACAGTCCATGGGGGGTCCGACGGGAGCGACACTAAAGTCAGAGAAAAGCCCGAATGTTGACGATGCTGACGACTTGGGTCACGTTAACAAACCGACGCCATTCACAAAAAGAAGACACGGCTGTTTCTTTAAGATCTTTGCGTGTTGCATCACTAGTCTGTAGAAGGTGTGGAGCCTCTGGGGTTCTGGTCTCTGGTTCTACTTCTGGTTCATGTTCAGGAGGAGGGGCGTTAGACCTCCATGAGGAGGACGGGAACCCAACAGATAGAGAGTTCCTCATCCAACACTGAATGTTGACTCGTTTGAGTCACTTGTGCAGAGCTGGGACCCGAGGCACCTTGCTCCCCGCCCGGACTGCGGCCGTCATGCCCAGAACCAGAACCAGGAGCAGAGCCCCCCGACACGCAGCCAAGTGTCTCGCTAGGACTTTATGGATCACTTTGTCTTTCTGTGGATTAAGTTTACATGCTCAGGAAGGTAAGAACAAGCATTTTCCTGACATGCTTTCATTTAGACACAAGGTATTCACGACTGGGCGACGTCTCGTTTATTAGAATATTCAAAGTCAAAGTTGCTTTATTGTCAATTCCTTCACATGTCAGGACATACAAAGGAATGGAGAGGACGTTTCTCACTCTCCCACGGTGAAACATAAAGTGCACAGGCGCAACAGATAAGGCATAAACTAATGCTAAAAAGATAGCCAATGAAATAAAATATGCAATGTATAATCTTTTATTGTATGAGTAGCAGCATACATTTCTGTATAACTTAGGTTATGATTGCAAAAATGCAATTGGTAATGGCAGCAAAAGATTCTGTAAGATGTATTTGTAACATTATCATTGAATAATTTAATATTGAATGTTATTGTGAGGCAGCAGTGAATTACATGGGATGTATAAACACATGAAGCCAGTTCTGTGTTAAAGCTGGTGGGTTTAATACAATGTGTGGTGTCGTTGACTAATCCAACCATTCTATGTATTTTTTTAATCATATAGAGTAGACATAAAATAAATGACCATGTATTTAACCACATTTACAACATTGGCTAATATGAACACAATGGCTGTTACAATCACTGTCGGTAGCTATTTTGTGAAAGGAAGTTTAAGCCATAATAGAGGAACTATGTATTATGTCCTTTACAATGACCTAAAACCAAAGCCAACAGAAGACTGACCCAGACCAACTGTGGTGATGACATCAAAGCAGCGTGCTGTCAGGTATGCTGGCAGACACCTGTCCATATCTGCTCCACGTTTACCTTTCACACTGCTTACAGAAGGGCAACACAGAGTCAGAGTAGTGATCCTTGTCCAAAAGCGCCCCCACAGCCTTAGTCGATACAAAGCACAGAGGAGCCTACATTTAAACCTACGGGCCTTCTCTGCTTGAGACGATGGTCTGTAGAGGGTTGGTTATTACTACGGTCAGGTAGCCCACTAGTTCTGAATAAAACGTTCAGAACGGAAGCCAGTGGTAGTACCTGAGCTATACCAGTGGTAGCACAGGTACTTCTGGGGGAAACAGGGGGCCCCCAACATTACAGTTGTGGCGTGGTTGCAACATAGAATGAGGCCCTTCTATTGACAGGCGTCAGGAGAGCTTCCGGTGCTCCTCCTGGACCTGTGAGGGCCTGTGAGGGCCCGCCAGCCCCTGGACGCCTTGCTGACGGCTGAGGCTGCTACGGCGCCTGCAGTTAGAATTCAACCTGGAAAAACTGAAACATGTGAAAATGAACTTTGCATTCGGGGTGCGGTCAAAGCTGCAAGTTGTTTGTTATTTTTATGGTTAACTGTTTATGGTCGGAGGTGATTCATAGAGTCGGGGGGGACTCAGAGCAGCGCTGACTGTATGGAATTACACACACAGCTTGACTGATAAAGGGAAGACCCCCCCCCCAGCCCACAAACCCCCTCAACAGCCACACAAGGAATGTTTTCCCCGGACGGTGTCAGAAACCCCCTCCCGTTGCCCACGGTGACAGCTTGTCGCTTCGGCATTTCCAGTGAATGGCCAGGAGACCTGTGGAAGTGGGACACACAGCTCCAGAGTGTTGACACACGCACACACACACACGCACACACGCACGCACGCACGCACACACGCACGCACGCACACACAGACACACGAACACACGCACACATGCACACACGCACGCACGCACGCACGCACGCACACACACACGCACGCACGCACACACAGACACACGAACACACGCACGCACGCACACACACACACACACGCACGCACGCACGCACGCACGCACGCACGCACACACAGACACACGAACACACGCACACATGCACACACGCACTCACGCACGCACGCACGCACACACACACACACAGACACACGAACACACGCACACACACACACACACACTCACGCACGCACGCACGCACTGCTGACCAAACCTCCAGGGAGGAGGCCGGCCTCTGGGACTCAGCAGCTGATCCCAGGGCAGACATGAGGCAGCGTCTCCTCTCCTCGTCTTCACCTCCTTCAGACGAGTGTGTTGTTGTTTTCCAGAAGTAGCGCTGACCGCCGGAACCACTGCAGACCTGACTCAGTGATGAATGTCAGTGGTTTCACTTCCCCTCACCACTTAGTCACCAACCCTTTCAAGATAATATTTACATGAAGCAAAATCATGTCCTCTCGTGTGTCCTCTAGTGTTCCCTTAAGAGTGAACATGTCCTCTAGTGTTGGTTCTAAGCGTCTCCCCCCCACAGTACACAGTAATGTGTTGGTTCTAAGAGTCTCCCCCCCACAGTACACAGTAATGTGTTGGTTCTAAGCGTCTCCCCCCCCACAGTACACAGTAATGTGTTGGTTCTAAGCGTCTCCCCCCTACAGTACACAGTAATGTGTTGGTTCTAAGCGTCTCCCCCCCACAGTACACAGTAATGTGTTGGTTCTAAGCGTCTTCCCCCTACAGTACACAGTAATGTGTTGGTTCTAAGCGTCTCCCCCCTACAGTACACAGTAATGTGTTGGTTCTAAGCGTCTTCCCCCTACAGTACACAGTAATTTGTTGGTTCTAAGCGTCTCCCCCCTACAGTACACAGTAATGTGTTGGTTCTAAGTGTCACCCCCCTACAGTACACAGTAATGTGTTGGTTCTAAACGTCTCACCCCTACAGTACACATTATTGTGTTGGTTCTAGGCGTCTCCCCCCTACAGTACACAGTAATGTGTTGGTTCTAAGCGTCTCCCCCCCCACAGTACACAGTAATGTGTTGGTTCTAAGCGTCTTCCCCCTACAGTACACAATAATGTGTTGGTTCTAAGCGTGTCCCCCCTACAGTACACAGTAATGTGTTGGTTCTAAGTGTCGCCCCCCTACAGTACATAGTAATGTGTTGGTTCTAAGCTTCTCCCCCCTACAGTACACAGTAATGTGTTGGTTCTAAGCATCTCCCCCCCCCCCACAGTACACAGTAATGTGTTGGGTTTAAGCATCTTCCCTCTACAGTACACAGTAATGTGTTGGTTCTAAGCATCTCCCCCCTACAGTACACAGTAATGTGTTGGTTCTAAGCGTCTCCCCCCTACAGTACACAGTATTGTGTTGGTTCTAAGCATCTCCCCCCTACAGTACACAGTAATGTGTTGGTTCTAAGCTTCTCCCCCCTACAGTACACAGTAATGTGTTGGTTCTAAGCATCTCCCCCCTAAAGTA
>JAXIVH010000228.1:162500-205000 GCA_036785325.1 Urophycis tenuis | reverse complement strand
GGGCTCAGAGAGGTCCTACATTCAGTCCTACACGCTGGATTACAGAGACAGGAAGAAGGACAAATGGAAGCCTTATAAAGGTGCACTAAGCAAAGAAAAAAAGGTGGGTACAGAGTCTGCAGCTGTTTATTCTTCCAAGACAGTAGACGTTCGTCCCGAGTCCACAGAGCTGGCGGTCGGGATGTGGACCTGTGGACCACAGCACCTCCTTAGGGTGTGTGTGGGTGTGTGTGTGTGTGTGGCCCATTGTGTCTCATGTGAATGTACCTTTAGCTATGACAAGCTAACAAGGTGAGTCTGGGGGAGCACAGAGCCGCATTTAAGATAAAGGGTAAAGGGGCATTTAGCTGACGCTTTTGTCGAAAGCGACTTACAATCAGTACATTTGTGGGGTTCGACATGTGGACAGTTGGAGGAGGGGGGATCAAGGGGATCGAACCGCCGAGCATACGGTTAGTGGGCGACCCGCTCTGTCCACCCCCTATACCCACTGAGCCACCGCTGCATCTTCTCAGAACGCCATGTTGTGCAGTTGTGTGGGCTGCAGGGGAGCTAAGTGCTGAATGGTTTCAGGCTCAGGTGTTCGAGGCCCACTGTGACGGCCACCTGAAGGTCCTGAACAGCCTGTTGCCTCCCATGGCGGCCCGCTTCGTCCTGTTGAAGCCCATAACCTGGGAGAGCCGGGCCACAGTGGATCAGATCCAGCTGCTGGGATGTGCCGTCGTCAAGGCCAACAGGACCTCCTCTGTACCCGGTGAGCTCATCCTGCCGGTGTTGGTCCGAACACAGCGGGCCCGGTGCTCCGTGGTGTTCTGACGCTGGTGTGTTCTGATGTTTCAGCAGACGGTCCCGGGGGCACCGCCACCAAGAGGCGACCCGGTGGAGATACGGTTCCTGTGAAAGACTCAAGTATGTATCCGCACTGTGTTCTGCTGTCCTAGTTTGCTTCCCGTCATATTACAGCACCCTGTTGAGAACAATGAAAATGCATGCGGAGATCCAGCAGGATTAATCGACTTTGTTGTCGGGGGCCTCAGGGCCCGGGGCCTCTCCCGTGTGAGCTGCTGCTGTTTTCATTTCATTTCCAAAGTGTACCTTGAAAGGATTCTTGCCTCGTTCGCAGCCGGGCTCCCAGCACACATGAGATCAGCTCCGGACCGAGCGATTAGTTGTCTTTCTTTAAAAGCTTTGCTCCAAAGCAAAGCGAGCTCGGTGCCATGAAGGGGGTCACCACCGGGACGGCTCCGGGTGGGAGACAAGCTGAGTTCTGCTGTTGAGCCAGTCGAGCAGTAACTTCCCTGTGGTGTTGAACGATACTGTCAGTGTTCTGTCCCTGTGTTTCCATGTGAGGTGTGAGTTGTAGGAACATTTTGGCTGCTATGGGTCCGTTTCCCCACGGTCCAGCAGTGATGTGCATGGCTGACTGCCTCGAGGAGAAGGTGTGCTGGTGGCATGGACTCGGTTCTTCAGTCTGTGCTTTCTGTAGGACACAGGGATGGTGAACGAGGAGCTGGTTGAGAGAGCTGGTCGACATACGTGTGTGTGGCCTGTGATCTCATTTCTCTGCTGCGGTATGAATCCCATCAGATATTGCCCCCGCTGGCTCTCTCCACCCGGCTGGTTTCCAGGGTGCTAACTCTCTACGTTCTCGTTCTTGTTTCTGGAGCGTGTTGTTTCTCTGGAGCAGCCATGCTTTGAAAGAAAGAGCTGGAAGTACTGCTCTTTCAGCTGTCAGTGTGTGGAGACAGAGAGAGACACATTGATTTCACACCTTTGAAATAACAACCTCAGACAGTTTCTGTTTCAATCTGAAGAGAACATCTTTACCACATTCAATCATTTTGATCTACAGCACACCCACTACCACCCACAATAGGAAATGGGAAGTTTAACACCGAAAGTGAATCTCACACAAGCACAGCACAAGCCGGGCCAAATCGCACAGGAAGTTCAATCAGACTAACAATCAAGTGCTTGTTGAAACCTCAAGCCAGCCAGTCCAACGGCTCCTCCTGCCTCTCACCTCCCCCCCGGTGTGCAGCCGGAGTCTTCTCGTTGGTGACGAAGGCCGTTCCACTACTCGGACGCGTCGTCTCCAGCGCCGGTCTTCCTCACGTAGGGACTGGAGATCCGGTTAACATGCTCCAACCGCCGTAGAAGTTAGGTGAAGACACACCTGGATCACCTTGATGACGGGCAGTGCTGTAGATCATTTAGGGCTCAACAGGTGATGGTTATTCTATTGTTGTGGTGCGTTTCCACTAGCAGGGACATTGTTCCCATCAGATGCTTCTTCCTGTTCCTCTGTGACCTCTAAACACCCGAGCAGCGTCTCCCTTGCAGTGATCAAAACCTTACATACATTTAGAAGAGAGAAATAAAGGCCCGCTGAACGTCTCCTACAGCTCCTTCAACAGATGCCACCGTGGTCCGGGTCAGCACCACCACCCAGAGGTCCGGCACGCTCGCGGGGGATGAAACGGTTCTGATTAAAGACTCAAGTATGTGTCTACATTTCCTATCCCATGTATTCCTTCAGTATATTCCTTCAGTGCAGTATGGGACTATACATGCAGTGCAGATCCCAGCATGTACAACGTCATGTAATAAGGAGTTTGGGGGTTCTGTCTGCAGGCAGCGGTCAGCCGGCAGTGCTGGTGGTGGCGGTGGTCCTGGGGCTGGCCATGTGTGTGGGCTGTCTGCTGGCTGGCTTCTGGTGGAAGAGAAGGTAGAGTGATACAGAGTGTCCTGTTGTACAAGCACACAGGGACACCGCCAAGGACGGAATAATGACCACGTTCCTTTAATAACAATGTAATCCTTAACTAGATTCTGTCATCTCACTACATAATTAAAATGTCCAAATACCAGATAGCATTGCCTGTGTGTGTGTCTGACCAGGAGGAAGAAGGCCCAGATGGAGAGGTCCCCATCAGATCAAGGTACCAGCCACCACCGCCAGTCAAAGCATCCTCCTGGCAACCTGATGAAGGCGTCACACTAAACCCTTACACTGCTAAGTCTGTGTGTGTGTGTGTGTGTGTGTGTGTGTGTGTGTGTGTGTGTGTGTGTGTGTGTGTGTGTGTGTGTGTGTGTGTGTGTGTGTGTGTGTGTGTGTGTGTGTGTGTGTGTGTGTTCCAGTCAGCCACCAGAGTGTCCAGAGGAAGACTCAGGGCGGTGAGTCAGAGCTGACCTCTCACCCCCTGGAGAGGAGGGTCCCTGACACGCTGCCTGGCAGCCCTCTCAGTGGTAAGAATGCACAAACAGACGTCCTTATCGGACCTCTGGACCGGCACCAGAACCCACACTGCTGCCCGGCCAGTTGTAGTTAGGGCGCAAGGTATTTCTGGTTGTTTGGTCAGACAACAGTTTACAGTATGTCTGTAAAGTACTGTTCCCTCATTGAGTTTTCTTTTTCTTTTAATTCCCACTGTGGAGCCAATGGCGGCCATGTTAAGCAGCCCGACCATTTTGACTTCTCTGTCCTGATTCAGCTCCCCCTCACTTCCTCCCTCCTCTGTCATGAGCAGCTCGTCGGCCAGGGCTCGACATGAGAGCGGTCTCGGCGGGCTGTCCATTCCTCCCCCAGCGCGGGCTGTCACCCGGCTGCAGTACAAACATTCCTTTCTTCGGTCCACAGAGCCGTCCTGAAAGAGAGCCTTTAATTGGAACTCGATGAAGGGCACTCAGCCCCCCCCCCCCCCCCCCCGCCCCACTGTGGGTCTTCGCTGAAGCGTCCAGTGGTAAACATGACCGTCACTGGCGAGTGCGTCTCATTAAAATAGTTTCCCCCCCGTCTGTCCATGACCTCATGGCTGGGCGTCGAGGACCCCGAGACCACCGCAAACACAACGACATGTGACCCACTGTTTCACCTCCTGCTGTCATTCTTCTTCCGTCCCCCCCAGACTACGCTGAGCCCGCCGCGGGGGGGCTGGCGCTGGGCTCCACGTTCCGCCCGGCGCCCTTCAGCCTGGGTCGGTACCACGCGCCCGGGACCCTCCCCGAGTACGCCCAGCCGCTGCCCCCCGAGCCGGAGTACGCCACGCCGTTCAGCGAGCAGATACCCGAGGGCCGGGACCGCCGCCGGGACCAGCGGCACGGCCGGCACGGGGCGGCCCTGCCCCCTCCCCCCCCGCCGCCTCCCGCCTGCGGGGGGGCCTCCCCGGAACACGCCCACTACGACTGTCCCTCTCACAGGGTGCTGTCCAATGGGTACTGCACCCCCACCCAGCAGGGCCCGGCCCGGCCGGCCCAGCGGGCCCACAGCGTGGTGTACTCGGAACCCGAGCCCTCGTACTCCCTGCTGCAGGAGCCCCACACCTACGAGGAGCTGCTGTGACCCAGCGGGCGCCCCGGGCCCGGGACAGACTGTCACTAGGACTCACCTTGTGGGGACAGACTGTCACTAGGACTCACCTTGTGGGGACAGACTGTCACTAGGACTCACCCTGTGGAGACAGACTGTCACTAGGACTCACCCTGTGGGGACAGACTGTCACTAGGACTCACCCTGTGGAGACAGACTGTCACTAGGACTCACCCTGTGGAGCACCCATGGACCAGTGTGGCGATGGGGGGGACATGACCGGCCGTTAGACAGTATTAGTACATGTTAGTGTGTATAAGCATATGGAAGTATACTTATACACACTAATATAACATGTTAGTGTGTATAAGTATATGGAAGTATACTTATATACACTAATAAAACATGGTAGTATATATAAGTATATGACGCTCGTATGTACTAACATAACATGTTGGTATATACAAGTATATGACACTTGTATATACCAACATAACATGTTAGTATATATAAGTATATGACGCTCGTATGTACTAACATAACATGTTGGTATATACAAGTATATGACACTTGTATATACCAACATAACATGTTAGTATATATAAGTATATGACGCTCGTATGTACCAACATAACATGTTGGTATAAACAAGTATATGACACTTGTATATACCAACATAACATGTTAGTATATATAAGTATATGACACTTGTATATACCAACATAACATGTCAGTATGAAGTGTAGGAATGCAGCACAGGACTGGCCTCCAAAGCCTGGTTTATCTCTCCATGTTTTGTTTGTTTTATACTTTGTGTAAATGAGGGTTTTACAGTACACTGTGACCTCAGAGCCATACAGATATGAATATTTACTTCAGGGTGTGCAGTCATGCATTTTCTTTTTAAAACATTGATTGAAAAGAAAGCGCAAGTTAACCTCAGACATGTTGTTTATTGGTAAAATGTTTGATTCCACATTGCACTTTTAAATAACTCAGAATACAGCACTGTATATATAAAAAAAATAATATAATCTAATAACTGATATGAGTAGAAGATGAATGATAAGGAATATGCCTCAAAATGTGTCACAATCATCAAGCATTTTGCCTTCTCAATATTCAATTGTCAACTCAAGGTAAAATAATAAGGTGTTTTATAACTTCTTTTACATTAAACATCAAAAGTTGTAAAACGGAGTGCGGATGGTTGAAGGTATGCAGTGCTGTGTAGAATGTACACATGTCCTACAGGTGACGCTAGGCGGCAGTATAGAGCTGACTAAGATTGTCTCATGCGTCTTGGTTCCTCTGAAGTTGTCATTCCAAATGAATATAGCGAATGACAAAAATATGCACACAAGCTTTCTAAATATATGACAAACCGAAAGAATCGCTAAAATGCATAATACAAAAGGTGAGATTTCCCTCAATCAAAAGCCAGAGGCCCACAACCAAAAGTACTTTATCAAGCCCCAGGGGCGCCGGGGCTGGAGCCCAGGAGTCAGGGCTGGTTCTAGGTTCTGACTTTTGGGGCCTTTAGAACAGCGTAGATTTCAGGACGAAACGACAGGGTGGGCCAAGTCAAGCTCGACCAAAAAAGGTCTAGCTTCGCCACTGATTTTCATCATTATTATGGTGTGTGTTTTTTATTTGACGACACAGAGATCCGGGGCTGTAGCCCCGAATGCCCAGGTCCTGTCCTCCAAGAGGAGGAGGCAGCTCTCCTCCACAGACTAACTGCTCCATCAGTGCTATTTTGGTGACTAAAGACACGGATCACCTCCAACAGACGCTGCTCCTTATTTACAAGCTTCTTCCCTTCCCTAGTGAGACCGTCCGGTTGTCTTAGAAAGACAGACATGACAAAAAACAACACATGTAGGCTACATGCTAAGCGCTTTGCTCCACGTAATCATGATTACATAGCCATCAAAAACGGGTTGGTTTGGCGAGTCAGTGGTGTAGTTTGTGGTTGTGATCTCCCTGGAAGGATGCGACGCAATGAACCGTCGAGCGTCCAATATGTGGTGCGCTTAACATTTATGACGTCACATCAGCGGTGATTAGGCATCTGTGTTGTTTTGTCTGGTTACCAGTTATTGATCAGGGGACAAGAAAGCCACTACTTTTTTGAAAATAAATTATTATATTTGGACAAACAATACCCATAATAAACGGGTACTGTAAAATGCTGGTATTTCTGTCATTAAGGTCATGAATAAAACTACCACACCATTCTTACTTCTGAAAGGCCACCAGACATGCATATAAAACTATACATTATGTCCCTCAACTCGCTTTTTTTAGTGCGGCAGAAATGTGACACCATATGGCACCTTACACATTTTGAACAACAGAACATCGTTATCCACACTTGCCAATGTCAAAGCCCTACCTGTACCTCAAGTCGGAAACCTTAGTGCATGCTTCCATCTCCACCTTCACCCAGCACGCTCTGCTTCATCCCCAAGCCCTTAGTCTGCTCGCCGTCCGGCCCCTCCTCTGTGTAGTGGACCAGGTTCTGGTGTCTGTTCCTGGAGGGCGCGTCCTTAAAGCCCTGGCCACAGTCCTCACAGGCGTACATCAGAACCTCCTTGTGCCCGCCGCCCGGGGCTCTGTCCGCCTTGCCGGCCGCGGCGCCGCCGGGCATCATGGCCGCCCCCCCCTGCATCAGGGCACACTTCTCCAAGCCCCCGGGGGCGTGGCCGCTGCGGGGCCGGCCGGCCGACGTGGACGGGCAGCCCGGGTTGGCCTGGTCCCGGTACTGGGCCCCGGCCACCGGCCGCCCGGCCGCCTCGTAGGTCAGCCCGTGGACGGTGCGGTAGTGGAAGCGGATGGCGGCCAGGTTGGTGAAGCCCTTCTCGCACACGCCGCAGGTAAAGGGCCGCTCGCCCGTGTGCATGCGGGTGTGGATCTTCAGGGCCCCCGACTGGGTGAAGCACTTCCCACACAGGCCGCAGCGGTACGGCTTCTCCCCGGTGTGCGTCCGCTGGTGGGCCCGGACCCCCGCCAGGTGGGGGAAGCCGCGGCCGCAGAAGGCGCAGGAGTACGGCCGCTCGCCCGTGTGGATGCGCTTGTGGATCTTCAGGGCGCCGGACTGGCTGAAGCTCTTCCCGCAGTCGGGGCAGACGTAGGGCCGAGCCCCGGTGTGCACGTTCTGGTGGATGCGCAGGTTGCTGTGCGAGTTGAAGGCCTTGCCGCACTCGGTGCACAGGAAGCCGGCGGGCTTCTGGGAGTGCTCGGACCGCTGGTGCTGCAGCAGCTGGGACGGCCTCTGGAACGCCGCCGGGCAGTGCATGCAGGGGTGCAGGGAGGACGGGAACATGGCGGGCCGGGCCCCTTCCTCCGGGTGCTGGCCCGGCTTCTGGGCGCCCGGCTTGGGGGAGGGCTGCGGGCAGGCGCTGAAGGAGTGCTGGCACCCCAGGTAAGGGAAGTGACCCCGCAGCTGGGCGGCGTGGGGGTGCGAGTGGGCCAGCTGCGGGCAGGGCAGGCAGGAGGAGAAGGGACAGTGGTGGTGGTGGTGGAAGTGGTGGCCGTGCGCGTGGCCGTGCGGGAGGGCAGAGTCCGAGCCGTCCTGCTTCCTCAGGAGCTGAGCGCAGGTCTGGAGGCCGTGGCAGCCCAAGCACGCAAACATGGGGAAGTGTGGGAAGGTGCCCGGCAGCCCCCTGGAGGACGAGCAGTCCGTGCCGCGTTCCCTGTCGTCCCTCCTGGACCCTCGGGGCTTCAGGTCGGACGTGGTGGTGCTGCTGGGTTCTGACGGGTTCTCCTCCGGTAAGCAAAGGCTGAGGTTCATGGCTGGGTTGCTGGTGTGGTTCTTACTGAGGCATGTTCTGTCTGGTTGCGTCTGGGAGTACAGGGACTTCCTGGGCTTCAGGGTCTCGTAAGACGGCGGAGACGTAGAAAATGGACATCCAGAGCAGGTACACGCATGGAGCTCATCTACGTGTGAAGAACAGAGGAAATGGCTGCTGTTAATTATACTGGGCACCGTTTGCAGTACAACGGCATGCTGCTTCAGATAACCTTTGATTAATTACAAGTATTTCTATTGCATTTAAAGTCATGCTTTTAATATTAATGACTCACTTTCCACTTCCTTTCTGTCTCTGAACTCTGCCCTCCTCTCTGGTGCCCCTGATAACATCAGCCGGTTTGGGTCTAAATCTGACTTGTCTTGCGCTGCTCCTTTCATGCCCAGATATTCACCTCCGGCCAAACCCCAGGAGACATGAAGAACATCATGCTGCTCCTTCAGAGACTGACTAGAAGTGTTCCCGGACGTGATGAGGTCACCAATGAACTGTTGCATCTCAAACCAGGAGCATTGACCATTCTGCAATGACAAGGTATCGATCGGTCATTACAAATAGCTTTAATATTCACTATGTCATCGATTAAACATGTTGTGTTGCACGACGTCACGCTGACTACATATGTAGTATGACTACATACTACGTATAAGTGTGAGTATATCTGTTCCTAGGAGCGCCTTAAAGGTGCAGCATCTTACGCCGTCGGAGCGCTGGTCTTTGTCCATGGAGCTCGACCCCCCGTCGTGTCCTCGGCCACCTTTGTTGTCGATAATAAGCAACGATTTGCTATTCACTGGAGCGAATCAAATATTCACACACGTATGTGCATTGGTGTAAAAAAAATCCCCTCACACAGATGTAGTTCCGGGGCTTCGTCACCATGTGACCCGAGTCTTCCTCATGGGGTTATTCTCCTCCCTGGAACAAAACCACGTCTCCATACTTTCGTGACGTATCAGCGATATACATTTGACCACGAAAGATGTGTTTGTGGTATCGTTTAAATAAATATATTGTGTTAACGTGCCGTAACTGTGCTTCATCAAAGCTTCCTTTTGATGACGACACGTCATAGAAAAGAAACACGCTCATCGATTTTATTTAAATGTCAGGTAAAAGATAACCCATCCTCTCTAGTTAAATAACACCACCAAAACACGTCCCCTTCATCCTGTAATGTGTCCACGTCTCATTCCATAAAGACCTATGATAAAGACAGTCTGGTACCTTGTAACGGAAGTGATGTGAGCTTCAGGGGGGATGCTGCCAGACGGACCCAAATAGTCCTCACAAACATCAAGGAAGACCACGGAGACTATTCAAGGTCATTTTTATATCATTAATATTATGCGTGGTCCAGCAGATAGTTCATTATATTGTGCATTTCCCCCATGGGGGATCAATAAAGTCTCTTATCTTCTAACAATATGCACTGTTTGATATCAAAATAACCTGAAAATCTTGAATGCAAAGTGTGAATGTGTGGGTAGTAACATCACAGTAACATGGACACTACGCTTTGGACCGGAATACAAACTAGAGGTAGGACACATCACACACTCCCAGTCCAAACCACGGCTGACTGGACAAATGCAGGGTCATCCTGATGTCCATTTTATTGTGGATCCGTTTACAGATAAATTAAAAAAAAAAAAACACAGCATTCCCGACACAAAACACCCTGGTCCCATGAAAAATACTGAAATAAAAGGCCCTCTGTCCATTTCAACACATTAAGAAATTGTTTATTGAACAATCTGCTCTTCCTGATCTACTGATCTTCCTGATTTACTGATCCTCTTCCTCCCCATCAAGGCCCTGTTCATTAATAGTCCAACCCACCACCAGATGCACCACATGTTGCTGGTCCCTACTAACTACACCTCAGTGTATGTCGCTCTGACCCTGCTGGGACTAGAACAGCAGCTCCTCAGTAACAGGAGTGGGGGACAGGGGCTCCTCCTTAACATGCACCAGGAGAGGAGCCCCTCCTAAGTCTTCTGTCTTGACAGTGGACAACAAGTTACAATGTGCTTCATGACAGACACTCTCCAGTATTTCTGTCTTCCTGTGAAGACGTGAGCATGCATCTCCCATGGGTCCATGTGTTTCCCCTGACCACCTTCTGAGGACCACCCAGCACTCTCTGATCGCCGTGGTAACGCTGCCGGCAGGAGCTGTAACAGCAGGTGCCAGAGACTCACTTTTAACGCTAACAGTAGGTGTTTTAAGGCCAACTGTAGGCATTTTAACGCTATCGGGAGTCATTTTAACGCTATCGGGAGGCATTTTAACGCTATCGGGAGGTGTTTTAATGCTATTGGGAGGCATTTTAACACTAATAGTAGGCGTTTTAAGGCTAACAGTCGTTTTCACGCTATCAGGAGGTATTTCAAGACAAACTGTAGGCCTTATAAGGCTCATAGTAGGTGGTTTAAGGCTAACAGTAGCCGTTTCAAGGTGATGCGCAGGCCTTTTAATGCCAAGTGCATGCGTGTTTCTGCTCACCAGCGGCGTTATAGTGCCAAGCGCTGGTGTTTTAACGCTAACGGTAGGCACCACACGGGTCGACTTCATTGACAAATCTAGCGGCATGTTGTCGTCGGCGACTTCTAGCGGCGAGCCCACTGCAGAATCCGTCCTCTGACCCACGGTGCGCCTGTGTAGCTCCACCGACGCGTCCAGGATGGCCTGGGTGGGCGGCAGGACTGGGCCCGGCCAGCCAGGCGGTTTGACAGGAAGGAACAGAATCAGCTGGACGCCGTCAGGGGGTTGTTTGTCCAGGGTGAGGCGCCAGGGGCCCGGGGCCGGGCTCTCTGGAGACGGAGAAGGGAGGCGGCTGTGGACGGGGGCCGTGGCGCTGGCCGGGTCAGACCCACTTGTGGAGGCTGCACTGGCGACGGGCAGGTCAGTGACGGGTGGAGGCGTGGGTTGATCTGGGGCACGTTTTTTAGAAACAGCCTAGAAAAACAACCCCCCCCCCCCCCAACCAAATATGTAAGGACAGCGAGGCTACTTTGGTGAAAGACAAACCATTCTCTAAAGATATAAAAACGTACCTGTGATGGGGGTGCGAGCCCACATCGTTCCAGGTGTCGGTCGTAGTCCAGCTGGTGCAGGAAGCCCCTGCCGCAGCTCTGGCAGAGGCAGGGGGTCTGCGCTGCGTGCCCTCCCATGTGGGACATCAGGAGCAGGGCCGACCGGAAGCCTTTGCCGCACTCGTCGCAGGTCAGGACCCGCTGGTGGGCGCCGCCGTGCTTCTTCAGCTCCTCCCTCGTGGCGAAACTCTGGCCGCACTCCGGGCAGCGGATTTCACCGCCTTTGGGTTCCTGGTGCCCCCAGCAGCCCGTGTCCTTCTTGTGCTGCTGGAAGTCCTCGGTGCTGGAGAAGGCCCTCAGACACGCCACACAGTGGACGCTCTGCGGGTTGCACTTGTGCTGGCGGTACAGCCTGGCCAGGCGGAAGTGGCAGCTGCACAGCATGCAGGTGTAGGGCAGCAGGCCGACGTGGGAGAAGCTGTGTCTCAGCAGGGCGTTCTTCCTGCTGAAGGTGCGGTCGCAGTCTGTGCACGCGAAGCTGCGCATGCACTTGCTGTTCTGGTGGTGTTTGAGCGACCGCTGGGTTGAGAATCTGCGGCCACACGTGTCACAGGCAAAACGTCTGTGGGTGCTCTTGTGCCACTCAATGTGCTTCTTGCACTCTTTTCGCTCGATGAACAGGAGCTTGCACGAGTCACACTCATAGAAGTCCCTGTTAGCGTGACTGGTGGTGAGGTGACCCTTCAGGTCCTCCTTGCTGGCGAAAGGCTTTGTGCAGAGAGGACACCACAGGGAGGGGACCGGTCCAGGCTCTCCCTTGGCGTGGCTCTTCAGGTGAGCACGGTAGTTGCTGAGCTGGCAGAATCGTTTGCCACACTCTGAGCAGCAGTGCGGACGCTGGCCGGTATGGAGGTTCATGTGGTCCAGCAGCTTCATGTTGGAGGCCAGCTGAAGACCACACACACCACAGCGGTAATCACCAGTGCCACCAGACTCTAGGGAAATGCAGTCAAGTAAGAACTAGCAAAAAAAGAGATAACGTTTATGCTAATGAGATGATAATTCAAATGGCATACCGTCATCAAAACAATCCTGGTCTTCGTCGAGGCTCTTTTCATCACAATCCTCGGACACTTCGCTGTCGTCCGCTGACTCGTCCTCCACATCCTGCGTATTGTTGTTTGCCACCTGGTCATCCTTTACACCCTGGTGTGGTTCATCATCTGCTTTCTCTCCGGTAGCCAGATCCCCAGGGGTCTCAGCGGTGACGCGCTTGGCCCGGCGGCGCTTCTTGGTGCCATACAGCACAGAGAAAGTGAACGCATCATCAGAGCACACGGTTCCAGGTTTTGTTGGTGCTGGAGAAGACCCACGCGTGTCCCTGGTTGGTTGAGAAGGTGTAACTGATGGATCCTTTCTAAGGAGTTGCCTTGGGGTAGGTTTGGTTGGAAGGTTAGTGTGTCCATCACCTCCAGATAAAGACACGTACTGTGAGGCGGACAGGCCCGGGCTCTCTCTCACTGCTGCTGCATACGTCTGGAGAATGTCGGGGAAGCCCAGCTCAGTGAGCTGGATGTCGATGGTGTACTCTAAGGACATGGTGTCTGGCATGGACGGCGACCAGGGAAGTTCTGGAACAAATACCTGACACACACTGACGGCTGGACCACGAGTTCTGGATCGAGCTGAATGTCCCTGTGGGGTCTCCCGGAGCTCACCGTTCGTCACTCGTCCATGACTGGGGATCTGAGATCATTCCTTGGAAGAACACGGAGAAGATCTCCTCATTTTGAGTGCCGCACACGAGTTCCCGACAACAAACGCCAACGGAACAGAAGAGGACGCAGTGGCTCTGGAGTCCACCTTGTGTCTCGGAGTGGTATTACCCCATCCACCAGGGTGTGGGTAATACCTTTTGTATTAGCTATAGCCGGTGGGCCGAGCTTCGATATTGTGAATTTCGTAAATTCCGATCGGGTGTGTAAGATTTTTTTTTACTGATGACATTTAAAAAAATCACCTAAGCACTACAGACATTGTTTACAACTTTGTTTCGCGCACATGAGACGTAAAAACCATTCAAAATGCTCACATTTTTAAACTGGCAAATTCACAAGACTGCTACAGAAATCCGCTGCGTTCCCTTGACAACAGGAAGTAAACAACGAGGGGTGACGCTTGTGTGCCGCTCTCTTGAATGAATGAATGAATGCATTTTTGCCATAAACTTCTAAAATTGACTGTTTGTAATACTTTTGTGTAGACGAATTTGCAACAGCTCTACCATAGGATAACGGACTGTAGTCTTGCTGATGTGGAACACCTTTCTGCTGCAGATTATGGACTTCCAACTTCAGAGGTATCGATAGAAAGATGTTGGTAGCATTTTGTCTAATTTTGTCTACACAGATGACACTATCTACAGACACGTGTGTATGCTAGTAGTAATACTGAAAATGAAGTGCTGCATGCATGTAGCTGCAACTGCAAATAGCCCTGTAACTCCTTTTTCCCCAGACAAGTTGGGCAAAATTTGTACAATGTGCACATTCATGGGTGAACCTGCAAACCATGCAGAGTATAATTGCTGAAAATGCCATAGTGGCATATAAGCTGAACTTGGATAACATCCAAGATGTGCCAGCTAATGTTGGATACTACCGAGAGTGCTACATGCTCTTCACCAACAAAGAGCATATTGCAAGAGCAGAGGAGAGAAAAGGCAGCTCAAGACAGTGAAGGTTTGTATTAATATATTCTAATTCTCTATGAGGATCTGGTTTCTACAAGTAGAACTAGAAATCAATGATGAACTGCCAGTCATGAAATGTATGTATAGCCCTCATTGACTGTATAGCCCTGTGGTCAGCACCCTGGCGAGAGTGTAGCATATGTGTAAAATATTGTAGGTTTTTTTGTGCCTGCGCATTGTTATAAGTGTCCCAATGTGTTTCCTGGACTAAAGCAAGATAAACAGCATCTACCATCTGTTTTTACCTTTATTGAGAGACATAGTATGAAATAGAGTACTCCCCAAAAGGGTAAGGTATACAGTATGTGAGTGGAGCAGAGCGGAGCGCTCTAGAATCTTTGGTGATAACTGAGAAAGAGATGAAACTCTCACTTGCACAGTACACACTATGTACATAGAGTACATAGCAAAGTTCTTAAGAGAGAAACCACATGCTTCTATACGACCACTGTTCAAGTGTGTATTGGTGCGTTATGCATCTGATTCATAATTTCAAGCAGCACTTCCCTGTCACATCAGCAACACACGTAACGGCATACTACTGCTGAGAGGGATTTTCATTTTTTACCAAAATAACATGCAATATGTACCACAAGTAGTGCGGAGTATGCATTCACATTGCAGACAGCATGTACTGTATATTGATACAAGGGTGCAATGTTACAAGCCATATTATGAATATACAGTGGACAACACAGGGAAGGCACACAAAAAGCAGTGCAATTTGTAGGATTAGTTCATAGCAGATTCAGGAATAGAAAGTGTGTACCAGCATGAAAGTGTAAAGTGCTAGTGAATCTGTGTGACAGAATCAGCTGCCCTTAGGTTATCTGGGTGTGTGGTGCTGCAGTAACAGGTGGGTTCAGACGGGGAAGGAAATGGAGTTCAGGGAGAATAGGAAAGGCAAGGTATTCATGAGGCAGCTAGATTCAGTTATTCAGTCTGAAATGTTCTGCAACTGAGGCTGTGAAGCTCTTTCACTGATGCAAGGGGGCAGAAGAGGCCATGGGAGGGGTCCTGCACAATACTGATGGCATTGCAAATGGCCTGAGTAGTGCAAGCAGCAGAGATGCTCTTCGTTGACAGTTCCCTCTCCACAGTCAGCATGTGGTCAAGGGGATCTCAATGGTGAAGGCTGACAGGGTGGGTGTTGGGGAAGTGAGCCTGAAGTCACCATCACTTCTTGGGTCTTGATGTCCTTCCCATGTACTGTGTGTGTTGTCTAGATACAGATAAGGTTGAAGTAAGATAAAGACTGAAGTTAGATAATGACCAGGTTGCCAGACAGACATTACACAGAGTTATGCCTGTGAGAACATCACATTAGAGTACACTTTAGCATCTTCACATTTGAACAGAGAAGTGCTTGCCACTGTTCACACATTTGGACAGAGGAGTTTGGAATTTAACAGGGGAAAGATGCACAGATTCAACATAAGATTATAGTAAAAATAAATACTAGCTAGTTGTTGATCAAATAATAATACACACCAAATCCTAGTTTAAAGACAACATATCTCTTGTTGTAACAGAACATTCTTACTCATTTTGGATATCTTGTTCATTTGGATTTACAGACTGAATAATTTTTTTAATATTCAATAGCAAGACATTACATGGATTCTTTTCAACCAAAACATAACAAGCAATATTCACATGTCGAAGTGTCAATGTAAAACAAAGTTTACCTGGTCTAACGGAGATACACGCACTCGTTTCTCCCTTCCTCCAACTGGATGTTTACTTCCTGGCTTTGGAGTGACGCCGGTTAAACGAATAACGTGATTGGTTAACTCAATTCAACAACGTCACAACACAAGCTTTGATTGGAGCTCAACCAAAGCTCAACCCACCACAATTTTGTGATCGTCTCTCGAAATTATCTCTAAATTATATGTAAATGTCCAACAATTCACGGTGGAAACAATCAGTAAAGTGTTCATGAATTATTTAAACAGTCGATTTTAAAATATGAGCTACACACCTTGGGGGAATATCTAAACTCAAAAACTAAGCGAGATAGAGGGACTTGGCCCACCGCCTACTATGGGTAGTAACTATGTTAGTTTATGGTTATGGTATTAACTATCTATCTATGACAGGGTGTTTCTAGGCATTTGCAACCTAAGGGAGGGTAGCCAAGTGGGCGCCTGCACCCATGTATGTATTTATATTATAAAACGCCACTGGTCTACAGCTAAGAACATAGAGTTGCCAACTCTTCTCAAACCACACTTTGTCAACAGCAACCTGCCTTAAAGACTTTGTGTTGTTGTAAAAAAAATCAATAAAATAAAGTAGTAGTAGCTTATGTATTTGAAGTGTGTTTATTTCAAAGGGAAGGTGCATGGCATTGCAGCAGTCCAGAGACAGCTACAGGCTGGAGGGGTGCCTACTGGTCATACTTAACTCTTCAGTGGAGCTTGTCTGGCGTAAGTGATCATGCATTAGACATTAAAAGTTATATTAGCATATAACTATAATATATAGATTAAAAACGCATGGAATGAAGTATGGACTATTTTACGTTAAACGTTAAAACCTCGCTCAGGGAAACCAAACTAAATGCTCCATCAACGAGGTATCAGGGAGACCCGATGACTCAGAGGAACAGAACCCAGGAAGAGTACTCTCAGATGAGGTACCAGGGACTCAGAGGAACAGAACCCAGGAAGAGTACTCTCAGATGAGGTACCAGGGACTCAGAGGAACAGAACCCAGGCAGAGTACTCTCAGATGAGGTACCAGGGACTCAGAGGAACAGAACCCAGGCAGAGTACTCTCAGATGAGGTACCAGGGACTCAGAGGAACAGAACCCAGGAAGAGTACTCTCAGATGAGGTACCAGGGACTCAGAGGAACAGAACCCAGGCAGAGTACTCTCAGATGAGGTACCAGGGACTCAGAGGAACAGAACCCAGGAAGAGTACTCTCAGATGAGGTACCAGGGACTCAGAGGAACAGAACCCAGGCAGAGTACTCTCAGAAGCATCTGTCGGACAGCCGGCCGTTTTATTAGTCGCATTGGGGAGACACAAGCCAATCATCAGATAAGAACACTTGATTTGCAGCTCTTCAAAAAGGACTCTATGGCAGCAAAGATCCATGTTTTGCATTCTTAAGACAATACATAGAAGTATAATAGATTAAAAAAAGACAGTATTTACTTACTTTATCATTAGAGAACTCAAGTTTCCATTTAACATTTTTTGTCCAAACCCAATTTTGGTGTGCTGAAATTTAACTCATAAAAACACAAAATTATGATGGGGAACAACCCACATTATGCGATTCTGAATCTCTGAAAAATGACAAACACAAAAACATTCCAAACAAAGACTTCCAGAGACAGTCAATCTAGAAGGCATCACACACACACACACACACACACACACACACACACACACACACACACACACACACACACACACACACACACACACACACACACACACACACACACACACACACACACACACACACACACACACACACACACACACACACACACACACAAAATGTCTGCCAAGCTTACAAATAGATTCAAATAAAAAACGAAATGTCCATTCACATAATTTTAAAAAACAAACTTAAGAAAAACGTAATGATTTAACATAGAGCCTACCGTTGGGGTGGGAGGTAAGAGCTATGAGTTAAGTCAGAAGTGCAACGTTCCAGATTATATTGGAAATATGCACAAGGGAAAACTCTTCCCCAGTTCCCCAGCGGTAGCCTCCCTGTGTCGAACCGGCATCACTTTAACATCGTCCACTGATGAGCCCTCGTGCACTGACTCCCAACAGCCAGAACCGCGAGAGCTTCACAGCCAGAAAGGCTGTGGGTGAAAGACCTCAATGCAAACTCTATCTAATGGGACAATTTAGTCAAAATGCTGAAAAAAAACACTCCAAGTACATCTAAAAACATCTTTATCTCAATCAGATTCCCTACGCTAAAAAAAATATATATCCCTGACTGACTAAAATACAGAGGATACCGCCGACAGGATACCGCCGACTCTGCGTCCCGGCCAGCGTGTGGGCAGCGTCCTGACCTATCTCTTCTCTGTGTGGCTGCTCTCCTCCGAATGGCTCCTCTGGTGGGCCTTCAGGGTGCGCTCTCTGCTGAAGCTCTTCCCACACGTGGGGCAGGCGAAGCGGCCCTCCGTGTGGGCCCGAGACTTGTGGGCCTCTAGCTGTTCGGGACGGGCAAAACTCTCCTCGCACTCCTCGCACGGGTGGGCTTTCCTGGGGGCGTGCTTCTCCTTCTTGTGGGCGCGGAGCGGGGCCAGGCCCGGGAAGGTCAGCTGGCACTCGGGGCAGGGGTGCTCCCGCGGCGCCGCCACCGCCTTCTTCTCCTCCTCGGCCGCCGGCGCCTCCTCTGTGGCCGCCGGCTTCTCGGCCGCCGGCATCACGGCCTTGGGGGCCCGGCCGCGCCTGGCCCCGCCCACTTTGGGCGTGGCACCGCCGGCTTTGGGCTTGGCCTCGGCCGGGGCGGCCGCGGTCTCGGCGCCGCCGCCCCGGCCCGCCTCCTCGGCCCGCTTGGACTTCTTTTCGGCGGCGGCCGCCTGGTTCTCCGCCTTGGGGGGCCGGCCGCGTTTCTTCAGCGCGGCGTTGCCGTTGCAGTGCTGGCCGGCGGAGTACTTCTCCTGGTGCTCCAGCAGCTCCGCCTCCGTCTGGAAGCCCTGGCTGCAGCGGCCGCAGCGGTGCGTCTTGGCCGGGTCCTCGGGGGCGTCGCCCTCGGCCTCGAGGCGCGGGTGCTGCGCCAGCCGGTGGGTGCGCAGCAGGGCGGGGCTGCGGAACGTCTCGTTGCAGTCTTTGCACACAAACTGCCTCTCGGGACACATGTTCCTTCTGTGGGTGGTGAGCTGGGGAACACGTGGAGGGCCGTCAGCGACAGACAGAAGCTTTACATCAACTCCTGGAGTATCAGTACTCTCCAAAACACCTTCAAGACACAATACCAACCTCAGAGAAGACGCGGAAGCTCTCCTTGCAGTGGATGCACTTGAAGGGCTTGTCCTCCTTGCTGTGTGTGGGCTGGTGCTGAGTCAGCTCCTCTGAGGACTGGAAGCTTCGGTCGCACACGTAGCACGTGAACAAAGTGTTTCCCTGTGGACACGCATGAAGGCACAAGAGATGTTTACAACATCATTACACTCACACGTTATCTTACACAAATAATGGATCAGTATGAGATTTGCATTAGATTTGCAATGCAAAAAATTTAATTTTCTCCGCTTTCAAGCCCTTGACTGAAACTAAAGGAGCGGTAGGCAAGACGTTTTGCTCCTTGACAAGATTTTGAAAAGCCATCCCTGCTCTAAGCCCCTCCCACCAAACCATGTCCAATTGTGCACGCAAAGAGCAGCAGACAAAGGCAACCAAGAACCTGACTTTGTAGAGCATTTTCCTGATTGGCAGGTCCAAAACTAGCCCTCACAGTTGGCCGGTTGTTTTTTGACAGCCTACACATACTCTAGTAGAATGTACTTATACATGATGCATACAGAGATGATGGAATGTTGGGAGTTATTTGAGAAGTTTTACTTACATCTTACTGTTTACTATTTACTGTTTCAATTGCACATACTATTTAGATTTTTTTGATACTTGTATTTTTATATATTTATATTGCATGCTGTCTAGCACCGGGGATCGAGGGAAACGGCATTTCGGTTTTTGTGTATGTCCTGTACATTCATGAAAACTGACAAAGTTTACTTGAATCTTGAATCTGAATATTGCTTACTAAACAACAAACTTAAAGAAAACATTGATCCGATCTCTCTTGGAAGGCAAACTCCATGCATACACAATGGCAGTGTTTTAAACACTAAATAAAATAAGGGTCGGTAGGGAGGTCTAATTTTTTCTTCAAAATTCAAAGTAAAAAAAAAAAAAAGTACATGCAGTGTTTCCCCTAGATTTTTTTGTAGCAGTGATGCTGTGTATTGGTAACCTAGCAATACTAGGAAGGTCCGGGGCCATTGCCCCCCGGAAGAAAAATTTGAAAAATAACCCTTTAAATGGTTACTTCTGGTGAGATTTTTATGAAAAAAAGTTAGATTGAGCTTCCAAATATGACATAACAACCAACAGAGTCAAGGTATCTGCTGAGACCAGATCATTGTGAAAATGTGCGATCACACTGTTCAATATTGCGATGACGATATGACTTGCGATAATAAATAAGAAAAGAGTAAAATTTTGGTCATGGTGAATACGTGGATATGAATTTAAACAAATTTGCATATCGTGACGTCACTGACCGCGTCTCCATCCCGTTAAAGTTTAGTGGTTTCCTTGACATCAGTCGACACGTCACTTTATAGCGGTGTCGAGATATTTCAATGCATTTTTTCATGTAGGATCTATTGCTACCGTGCATGAACCCAAAGTAATAATTTAGCCTTCTATAACTTTGAACGGTGACTGCGAACATTTTCTTCACTGCAGCCGCAGCCATCATAACAGACAAGCGAACCATTGATGAAATGAAGCGAATATAAAAGAAAGACGTAGCCTACGTGTGTATGTAGGCAATTTATATTCGCGATACTTTCTAAAATATAATTAATAGGGTTTTATTGTAGTTGCATTAGTTATTTGAAGAGTTAAAAAAAATCAACGGTCGGTCTTAACGCAAGTATACAACCGGCAAGTCGGTCTGACTAAAAGGGAAAAATAAATATTTGGGTCGGTCCTAAATTGACAGGGTGGGTCGGGTTACTGCAAACCACAATATTTAAGGATGATTTAAGGATAAGGATGGCCCAAGTATGCGTGGCGAACTTATCGCATTACAGACCAGCTTTTGCAATGTGTTTATCATGAACGCTCACATCGCGATGACGATGAAAATTGAGACGATGAGTCCATACAAAGTACTGATAAACTAAATAAAAAAATGTTTATTTTGTGTAGTTTGTGTAGTATATTGCAATAATAATGTATGGTTGTCACAAAATCCCACGGCACACCGTTTGGGAACCAATGGTCTAATGAATGTGACGTTACTCCAAGCACAGTGGACTAGTTCACTAACGACATGAAGTCAACAGCATAGGGGTAAAACTAGACAGTATACATATCTAAAAAAAAAAGTGCATTTTTTTTTTTCTTCTTTTTTTGCAGTGGCGCTGACAATCCAGCAGCGGCGGTGAACGCTGCTGAATGCATATAGGGGAAACACTGGTACATGGTTGATTTGCATATTGTGACGTCACTGACTGGGTCTCCAACCCGTAAAAGTTTAGTGGTCTCCTTGACATCAGTCGACACGGTCACTGTAAGACTCGAGGGGAGAAGGGATGGGTAAAGATCTGGGCACAGTTCTTCCAGAACATCACGTCACGTTAGATCCCTGCAGCCTAGCCCTAGTGTCTCCCCTGGCCAGCCCTGCAGCACCTGCAGGGCTGGCCAGGGGAGACACTAGGGCTGGGCGATATACCGGTAGTTAGCGCTATACCGGTACATTTTTGAAAGCGATATGAAGTTTAGACAATATCGCCATACCGGTATATTATATTTTATTAATTTGATTTTGCGTTGCGAACGCTATTTTATCAGCCTGACAGCTTCTCTCTGAGCCTACCAGCCTCGAGCCGCAGCTGCTCAATCCCGCGGCCCGCCCCTTTCATGTACGTCGTATTCTCCCACCCACCCGGCACTCTACGCATCATAACAATCAACAAAACCATGGCGAACACGGTGCAAGTGGAGAGTGAGCAGTTGGTAGCTAAAAAAAAACATCATGGCTCCGTTATTTGGACGTACTTCGGGTTTCGAATTACAGACAAACAGCAAAGCGATGCGATTTGTAAAGAGTGCAAGAAAAAGGTTGCAACGAAAGGTGGAAACACTACAAATCTCTTCACCCACCTGCAGCAGAACCACCGACTGTTGTATGAAGAGAGTGTCAAACTACGTGGTGCTGCTGCTGTAGACAAAGGCTTGCAGTCCCCTTCTGTCTCTCTACCAAAGCAAAGCTCGTTGGAAGCTTCATTCAGCAGTGCTGTGCCTTATGATCGTAACAGTAAGAAGTGGCGCGATATAACTAAGGCGGTGGCATTCCATATTGCCAAGGATATGGTCCCCATAGCCGTGGTTGAGAAAAGGGGTTTCATCAACATGTTGAGAATAATTGACCTACGGTACCAGTTGCCCAGCCGAAATCATTTTGCTAGGGAAGTTCTGCCAGAGATGTATGCTACGTGCAGAAAAAAACTATCGGAAAGACTGGCTAAAGTGACGCCATAACTGGATATCGTAGTTTTTTTTTTTTTTTTTTTTTTTAACTGGATATCGTAGCGCTAGGCTTGCTGTCAAAAGGCTGAGGTATTTAAAAATGCCGGGAGACTTGACGTAACAATAGCGATCACCAATCAGCAACCTCCAGTATATAGGCCTACACGTCATTGTTTAGTATCGGTGTTGTTTTTTTTTAGTTTTACATGTTACTTTACATACTTTACTTTTATACTTTATACTTAATACTTTACATGTTTCCAACAGGCAAAAACAAAACCTAAATAAATGGTTCATGGTGATTACTTGTATCGTGGAGTTATATTGTTTATTATCTCTTGTAAATATATGTGCTTTCTTGAGCAAAAACAACTCAAAACTACTTGTGGCGTGGAGTTAGAACTGCACACTTAACCCATTTTTTCTTTTCTTTTAATATCGTTATAATATCGGATATCGAGATATCGAGATAAAATATCGAGATATGAGTTTTGGTCCATATCGCCCAGCCCTAGGAGACACCAGTCAGCCCAATTTGGGGTCAACATTTGGGGATCTTTTAAAGTTCAGTTTCACCCCAGATAAAACACTCCACGCCCCACCAGTAGCATGTTGTCACCCCAGACAGGAGGTCAAAACACGTACCGTCTCCCAAAAGGCTTGCTAATGGCTCACGTGTGACCCAGAGGACAGAGTCTTGACAAAACACCAGATTTGGGGGTCACAAAAGCGGCCATGAAGCATATGAATTATGGGTTACCTCGTGGATCTATACCGACAGCAACTGAAAGGCTGATAGCCACCAGAAGACGCCATCTCCAAGGGATGGATGTTCAAAACACCACGGTGCATCAGACAGCCTACCTGTTGAAGCTGCTGCTTGTACTCTTCACGGTGGCTCTTCTTCATGTGCCGCTCCTTCGCTTTGGCGTTACAGAACGTGATGAAGCACTGAAAACACTGCAGATTGTCGTGTTGGTCTGCAACACAACAGAACAAAGTCAACGGTGAAGCTCAAGTAGAGCTGTGGAGTTAAAGGAGCAACAGGAACAGGACGCAGGTCAAAGGGACCACTCACACGACTGAGGGGCAGGGGGCGGCTTGAAGATGGGTTTGTGTGGTTCTGCAGGCTTCTCGGGGGGAACCTCCGGGGGGGGATCTGGCAACCCCCGTCCCATTACGATCTCCTCTATGTTCAAAATGTCTGAATCCATGGTGGGAGCACAGGGAGGTCGGCACTGGGAGATGAGCACTAGGAGGAGAGCACTGGATCACATGAAGCATAACATGAGTTCACGTGCAGCCTTGTTATGCTAGGTTAGCCTAGCACTGCACATCTTTCAAACACAGTGTATTCAACAACCTAGCACACGATATGTCACACAATGGACCACAACGTCAAGCGGTATGATTTTTGTTTTTTATGGAACACAAATTACACGAGCTTGGGACATTGTTGACGCCGTCAGGTGGCATGCTCCTCTACTAGTTAACCTAGCTCGGGGTTAGCATCCACTGTTAAAAAGCTGGGACCCAACTTTCTGCAGCAGCGCAGAGGTTTGCAGAGAACGACGGAGCGCCTGCCGAGCCGAGGTTCGTGTTCACTCGGACAACGCGGTTGTATTTCACACCCGTGTGGTTTGTTAGCCACTCCGCTAGCTAGCGCGTCGTTAGCAGGTAGCTTAGCCAACGGAACCATTAGCAGATGAAGCGAGCCAGCGCGGGTGGACTTCCCAACCCAAAACTTTGCCCTGGGCTAAAAAATATAATGTATGCGAAAATGGCACCGAATACTTCCAGCAATCTATATTTGGTTCTGAAAGCCGCGCAGAAAGAAGGCGCCGTGGCCGCTCACCTCGGACCGCTGGGGGAAGGCCGTTGGACGGTGAGAGCCCAGAGCTGCAGCGCATAGATCGGCTCCTCTCGCCAGGCGGTACAACTAAAATGGCCGCCAAGCCCCTCTATGTTCGGTGACTTCACACCAAACAGCAGTGGTCCTGGGGTCTTGAGCTACGTTACCGATGTTACTCAGGTAAACCGCAGGTGTGACACCGAGGGGCCCCGGTGGATAAGTTTGAGCTGGGTTGAACAATTCAGCCACTTTTGTTCCGTGGTTAGAGTAATTGAATGGAAACATGGCTGTAAGTCACAATGACTGGCGGATGAAGCTGTCATTTGTGTTTCCATTGCTTGATAATGTTAAGGAATAGAATACAAACTGAAAATATATTGTTCATTAATTTCTACCGTTTTATGTGTTTGCGAGGGGGCAGAGGACGACAGTACGTTCTAGTTTTTCAAATTCTATAGTTAATTCTTACCACGTGACCCTGAAAAACTTTCAAAAACACATTCATATTTACTTCATTTGGTATAATTGTTTTCCTGCTAGATTGTCAGAGGGACGCCCTAATTTGAACTCTTACAAAGCTTGAACTATTTCGACTAAAATCTAATTTAGTTTTTTTATATATGTATCCATGCCGCTGATCAGTCTGGGTGGTCACGTGACTGATTTGAAACGTCACACTTGTGACCACGTTGATCACTGCGCCGTGCAACTCACAATCACTCTTCAAGATTCAACTCTGTTCATTTTTATTTAAAGTTAAACACAAACATAAATTCCTGCAACTAGGGATATCTGGGCCTTCGAAACGGTAAATGAAAGAATATAGATGAACATCATAAAACATTTGTCGTCAAGTATAAAAAGATAGCTACTTGTCCTGGATTTTATGGTTTGCTTTAAAAATGTTACATGAAAAATTTACAAAAAAAAACAAAAAAAAAACATGAAAAAGACCCCAATGTTTATAAATTAGAGTGCCTTTTTAAAGAACACGCCTACTTTAATAAATTATTAATTAATTAACAATGAAATACTAACATTTTCAATGTTTTATTTTTATCCAATGCATCTGAAAATACACAATTTCTACCTGTTCTTTGGACCTTCACACGCCACTGACAAAGCATTTATCTTTTTAACCTACAACACAATTCATCCAGGAGGTGGCACTGAAAGGCACATTCAATATTTAACAGTAAATCCCATTCACAAGACTCATCGATTTCATTTGCAAGTCATCAAATGTACAGCACACATCCATTGGAAGAACACAGCAAATATTATATAATCCTGTCCATCAACTCATCGCTGTTGGTTGTGAAATTTCATGAAGCAGTTATGATTCCGTGAGATGCAGAGAAAGACACAACACTTCAGGCATAACACTTGAGATGTTCTGTTACAGTTTCCGAAGCGACACCTTCCTCCCTCACCCTCCTCAAACTGCTCTGGCCAGTGGCCGGACCCATCATACCGCGTAGATGCCTCCGGAAGGGAACGCTGCTGTTGCATGTCAGTGTTAGGGGTTTCCCTCAACACACAAGCGCCCTGAGGGGGAACAGAGTCCTGGGTGTCCAAGCCGCTCGAGAAAATCAAAGCCTTTGAGACCTCCAGTCTGAAGGCCATGAAGGTCAAGGGTTCCGACCCAGTCCGCTGACCCTGCCTGTAAAGAAGCCATGAATTGACCAGGGCGAGGTCTGTGAGGAACCAGAGCACACTTTGGGGCCAACAGGTTGGGGCAGTGACCGTGCGTGGGATACGGTAAAGGTTTTGTAAATCTCGGTTCAGACACACCAACATTTGGGCCCGCTCGAGGTTCTCCATGAGACCTGCAACGTTTTGTTCCTCCTTCCTGACAGTCGATAGAACAAAGCCCCCCTTGGACCGGCGCAGCATCAATCTCCCGTCAGAACTGACAAACTCATCCCCTGTTTGGCCCACAGCTCCTCCCACTTTCCCAGCACCATGGACACCAGCATCTAATAACCGCTCCAACATGGCAGGGGTAGAGAGCTCCTGCCTGCAGAGAAACAAACGGCTGTCCCTCGGGGCCATTCTTTCTACGATGTCCTCTTTGTCTGACAGATTCATTCCAAGTTCCAATTTTGTGATCAGACCACCCACTCCAATGAATACAGTACAATGCAGAGAAACATTGTCATTTCCTTTCCCTGTTGACAAAGGAACCAGGAACTGATCAACTCCATACTCCCCCTCCGGTCTCAGCTGCTGGCATCCAGTGCAGAAACGACGTAATATTGGCTGGAGCCTCCAGAGTGGGTTCATCTCAATGTTACTGCTGCTTGGAGAAGCTGGACTACCATGGATCTCATCATCGCTGTTGTAACCACAACTACCACTGGGTGTTGTTGGCTGGACACCGTGGAGATTACACGCTTGTGCTTTCCTGTTCCGTGGAGTTGCCAACTTGCACGTTGACTGCTTTCCAGGAAGGGCAAGCTTTAATTTGTGGGAGAGCTGGAGGAAGCGTGACAGTGGCATGGCGTCAGCCATCAGGGACACTTTAGTCGGGTCCTGCCAGTACAGCTTCAAACTAGGAAACTTGGGGGGCAAAAAAAGGAAGTATTAAATTCTGAAACACAAAATAAAGAATGCACACAGCCACCCAACCACCAGAACCACACATTAGGTGAGGCAAAACATGTCTAAACAGCATCATGTCACAAACCTTTAGAGTTCCCATCGCAATGTGGATTCCAACAAACTGTGCAACCTCTTGAGCAGTGGTGAGGTGCAACAGTTTGGACTGTTTGTTTGTGCACTGGGCAATTTCAGCCCAAGTATCCCAGCCGAAATATGTGGAAAAGTAATCAATGGGCTCTCTCACATCCTCTTGATGGATCTCAGCAGTTGTCAAGCTGAACAAAGCAGAAAGAAAGATCAAGTGTTACAGAAATCACTGTATGCCAAAAAGAAAATTGCAATGTAGTTAACTTAGATGTAGGACATACGAAATGCGATCGATTTAACATTGAATATTTGAAGTTTGAATACAATGATGAAATGATTCTTCTGTACTTTTCATTCTGCTGCAAGGGATTTCCCTCTCTGAGGCCTTCTAAATAGGCCACAGCTTGTGCCTCTGGTGCAGGTGGAGGTTCACAGTATTCAGCGGAATCAGAGTCATCCTCATCTGAACTTTGCAGGAGAAAATCAAGGACATGGGTTTTTTCCTGTTCTTCCATGTCTCCCTGAGCTGAAAAGAACAGTTGAGGAAGTGTTCAAAAAGGAACATACCAGTCTGGGTGATCAAACCAACAGTCTCGCGTGGCTTCACTTGAACATCTGTTACTAATCAATTTGTTAAAATCTCTTTGTCTTTAGTTTTTCTTTATGAAGCGTTTGGAATTAACCCAAATGTAAACAATATACAATGGTTGATAGTATAATGATAATATGATGCTATGATAGTACAATAGTATAAAGCACTGGTATGATGCTATAATAGTACAATAGTATAAAGCACTGGTATGATGCTATTATAGTACAATAGTATAAAGCACTGGTATGATGCTATGATAGTACAATAGTATAAAGCACTGGTATGATGCTATGATAGTACAATAGTATAAAGCACTGGTATGATGCTATAATAGTACAATAGTATAAAGCACTGGTATGATGCTATGATAGTACAATAGTATAAAGCACTGGTATAATGCTATGATAGTACAATAGTATAAAGCACTGGTATGATGCTATGATAGTACAATAGTATAAAGCACTGGTATGATTGATTGATAAGATGATATGATTTTTCCCGTCTGCCACTAGCCTTGTCAACAAGGCCCGGAGCCCCCCCTGACACTGACTTTCTCCCTCCCCCCACATAGACCTACATACATGCTACATTAACGTGGCATCTTCAGATCGTCTGCGTTACATTAACGCACAGTGTGTACAGTGTGCACTCATTCGGGTCCACCATTTTTCCATTTTCCTCTGCATGCACTACTGCTCTGTATTCCATATTCATATTCATACTCATATTCATTGTACATTGTATATGTACAGTATATATATATATATATATATATATATATATATATATATATATATATATATATATATATTATAGTTATTTTACTTTTTTACTTACTTATATTTTTAATACTGTTTTTTCCCTTGCACCAATTGCACCAAGTCGAATTCCTTGTAGGTGTAAACCTACTTGGCAATAAACTTGATTCTGATTCTGATTCTGATGATGCTATGATAGTACAATAGTATAAAGCAATGGTATGATGCTATGATAGTACAATAGTATAAAGCACTGGTATGATGCTATGATAGCACAATAGTATAAAGGACTGGTATGATGCTATGATAGTACAATAGTATAAAGCACTGGTATGATGCTATGATAGTAAATAGTATAAAGCACTGGTATGATGCTATGATAGTACAATAGTATAAAGCACTGGTATGATGCTATGATAGTACAATAGTATAAAGCACTGGTATGATGCTATGATAGTACAATAGTATAAAGCACTGGTATGATGCTATGATAGTACAATAGTATAAAGCACTGGTATGATGCTATGATAGTACAATAGTATAAAGCACTGGTATGATGCTATGATAGCACAATAGTATAAAGCACTGGTATGATGCTATGATAGTACAATAGTATAAAGCACTGGTATGATGCTATGATAGTAAATAGTATAAAGCACTGGTATGATGCTATGATAGTACAATAGTATAAAGCACTGGTATGATGCTATGATAGTACAATAGTATAAAGCACTGGTATGATGCTATGATAGTACAATAGTATAAAGCACTGGTATGATGCTATGATAGTACAATAGTATAAAGCACTGGTATGATGCTATGATAGTACAATAGTATAAAGCACTGGTATGATGCTATGATAGTACAATAGTATAAAGCACTGGTATGATGCTATGATAGTACAATAGTATAAAGCACTGGTATGATGCTATGATAGTACAATAGTATAAAGCACTGGTATGATGCTATGATAGTACAATAGTATAAAGCACTGGTATGATGCTATGATAGTACAATAGTATAAAGCACTGGTATGATGCTATGATAGTACAATAGTATAAAGCACTGGTATAATGCTATGATAGTACAATAGTATAAAGCACTGGTATGATGCTATGATAGTACAATAGTATAAAGCACTGGTATGATGCTATGATAGTACAATAGTATAAAGCACTGGTATGATGCTATGATAGTACAATAGTATAAAGCACTGGTATGATGCTATGATAGTACAATAGTATAAAGCACTGGTATGATGCTATGATAGTACAATAGTATAAAGCACTGGTATGATGCTATGATAGTACAATAGTATAAAGCACTGGTATGATGCTATGATAGTACAATAGTATAAAGCACTGGTATGATGCTATGATAGTACAATAGTATAAAGCACTGGTATGATGCTATGATAGTACAATAGTATAAAGCACTGGTATGATGCTATGATAGTACAATAGTATAAAGCACTGGTATGATGCTATGATAGTACAATAGTATAAAGCACTGGTATGATGCTATGATAGTACAATAGTATAAAGCACTGGTATGATGCTATGATAGTACAATAGTATAAAGCACTGGTATGATGCTATGATAGTACAATAGTATAAAGCACTGGTATGATGCTATGATAGTACAATAGTATAAAGCACTGGTATGATGCTATGATAGTACAATAGTATAAAGCACTGGTATGATGCTATGATAGTACAATAGTATAAAGCACTGGTATGATGCTATGATAGTACAATAGTATAAAGCACTGGTATGATGCTATGATAGTACAATAGTATAAAGCACTGGTATGATGCTATGATAGTACAATAGTATAAAGCACTGGTATGATGCTATGATAGTACAATAGTATAAAGCACTGGTATGATGCTATGATAGTACAATAGTATAAAGCACTGGTATGATGCTATGATAGTACAATAGTATAAAGCACTGGTATGATGCTATGATAGTACAATAGTATAAAGCACTGGTATGATGCTATGATAGTACAATAGTATAAAGCACTGGTATGATGCTATGATAGTACAATAGTATAAAGCACTGGTATGATGCTATGATAGTACAATAGTATAAAGCACTGGTATGATGCTATGATAGTACAATAGTATAAAGCACTGGTATGATGCTATGATAGTACAATAGTATAAAGCACTGGTATGATGCTATGATAGTACAATAGTATAAAGCACTGGTATGATGCTATGATAGTACAATAGTATAAAGCACTGGTATGATGCTATGATAGTACAATAGTATAAAGCACTGGTATGATGCTATGATAGTACAATAGTATAAAGCACTGGTATGATGCTATGATAGTACAATAGTATAAAGCACTGGTATGATGCTATGATAGTACAATAGTATAAAGCACTGGTATGATGCTATGATAGTACAATAGTATAAAGCACTGGTATGATGCTATGATAGTACAATAGTATAAAGCACTGGTATGATGCTATGATAGTACAATAGTATAAAGCACTGGTATGATGCTATGATAGTACAATAGTATAAAGCACTGGTATGATGCTATGATAGTACAATAGTATAAAGCACTGGTATGATGCTATGATAGTACAATAGTATAAAGCACTGGTATGATGCTATGATAGTACAATAGTATAAAGCACTGGTATGATGCTATGATAGTACAATAGTATAAAGCACTGGTATGATGCTATGATAGTACAATAGTATAAAGCACTGGTATGATGCTATGATAGTACAATAGTATAAAGCACTGGTATGATGCTATGATAGTACAATAGTATAAAGCACTGGTATGATGCTATGATAGTACAATAGTATAAAGCACTGGTATGATGCTATGATAGTACAATAGTATAAAGCACTGGTATAATGCTATGATAGTACAATAGTATAAAGCACTGGTATAATGCTATGATAGTACAATAGTATAAAGCACTGGTATGATGCTATGATAGTACAATAGTATAAAGCACTGGTATGATGCTATGATAGTACAATAGTATAAAGCACTGGTATGATGCTATGATAGTACAATAGTATAAAGCACTGGTATGATGCTATGATAGTAAATAGTATAAAGCACTGGTATAATGCTATGATAGTACAATAGTATAAAGCACTGGTATGCCCATTCAATGGTATTTTCTCCACAATCATTTGACTGCTGGGTTGCGTGGCCACTGGTTAGAGAAGCTCTCCATAAATGCAGTCCATTTACCACACTAAATTATAGTATAAGGTAACCATGGTGATGAGTGTCATGGCGCCGTCCTATGGCGACATAGTGCTGCTCTGTTTGTCAATATGTTTGTTACTTTGTGTTCGTGTGGATTACGTATTTGGACTGATAAAATATGAAAGGCTAGACCTACTGCACATAAGAGACAATATGGCAAACTTCCAACCAAAGTTGATCTCTTACACCAAGGACGTTAGGATCGGACCTGCAGATGCCAGCGCTAGGCAGGCTGAAGCTAACCCCAAACTCCATCTGAGACCCAGGAAACGGGGAAAGAGAGCTGGCGCTCTCTATTGTACAATAGCTAATGCCTTTCATGCAGTAGCCTGGGCTCCCTTAGGGAAGTCAGACCATAAGACTATCCTTTTAATTCCTGCCTGGTGTCAGAAACTTAAAACTGTTAAACACACGACTAAAGCAGTTAAGCAGTGGTCTTCCCAAGCAATTTCTGAACTCAAGGACTGTTTTTATTGCACAGATAGGTCTATTTTTAAAGAATCATTTCATGTTCTGGATGATTTTACTGAGGTGGTTAATGGCTACATAAACTTCTGTGAGACTGCATGTGTTCCTACTAAAACTATAACTGTATACAGTAATAATAAGCCATCGTTCAGCAGAGAAATAAAACTACTTTGGAAAAACAAACATAATGCCTACAAAAGTGGTGATAGAGATCTATACAGAGCAGCCAAATATGATTTTCAGAGAGCTGTTAAGAAAGCCAAAGCTGACTACAGGCATAAACTAGAGAGCAAACTTCAGGCAAATGACAGCAGAGGGCTATGGGAGAGCCTGAAGCAGATTACCAACTACTCTAGCACTGCGCCAGTAGTCAGTGATGACCCTAGGCTGCCTGACAGTCTTAATTAATTTTATTGCCGCTTTGATAAAGATTGGGATGATGCCCCTATACAACCAACGGGCATCAAAACCCTAGCACCGCCTTTTGTCATAGAGCAGGATGAGGATGAGACTACTAAAAAAGCAGAATGGCAGGAAATCTGCAGGCCCTAACCTCGTATCCTCCGCTACCATCAAACATTGTGCTGATGAACTGACCCCAGTACTCAGACATTTTAACTGGTCTCTGAGGGAATGCAGAGTCCCTACATGTTTTAAGTCAGCTGTTATTATACCTGTGCCCAAGAAGCCCAGCATTACTGGTTTAAATGATTATAGACCGGTAGCTCTTATATCTGTCATAATGAAAATCATGGAAAAAATCATGTGATCATCTGTCCAAAGCTGTCTGTCTAGACCCCTTTCAGTTTGCATATAGGACAAATAGGTCTGTTGAGGATGCTGTGTCACTTGCTATCCACTCTATTCTACAACATCTTGAGTCCCCAGGCAACTACACAAAGGTACTCTTTATAGACTACAGCTCTGCTTTTAATACGATTTTACCAAGCAAACTTTTCTACAAACTCCAAAACATGGGTTTCCAGAACTCTTTATGTCACTGGATTATAGACTTCCTACAGCAAAGAACTCAAGTTGTCAAAATCAATAACAAGATGTCACAGGCCAAACACATTAGCAGTGGTGCCCCCCAGTGGTGTGTACTATCACCTCTGTTATATTCTCTGCACACTAATGATTGCATATCACACAGTGAATCAGTGAAAATGCTCAAATTTGCTGATGATACAACCTTGATAGGGCTGATTTCAGGGGATGATGACAGTGCCTACAGAAATGAGGTTATTTCCCTAACTGAATGGTGTTCCCACCACAACCTGGAGCTAAGTGTTGCAAAAACTAAGGAGCTAGTGGTGGACTTCTGAAGGCAGGGGAAGGAGACCCCGCCCCTGTCCATCAATGCAGCGGTGGTGGATCGTGTACACAGCTTCAAATCTCTGGGCACAATAATCTCCTCCTCTCTGAAATGGGAAGATAACATAAATGCTATTATTAAAAAAGCCCACCAGAGGCTTTTCTTCCTCCGCCAACTGAAAAAGTTTGGGGTGGCCTGCATGGGGATGCAGCAGTTCTACCGAGCCACCATTGAGAGCGTCCTTACGTTCTCAATCACAATCTGGTATGGCAACTCTACTGCCCAGCAGAGGATGCGACTAGACAGGATTGTCCATACAGCCTCCAAGATAGCTGGCTATAGTCTCCCCCCCATCTCAGTCATCTACGAGGCCCGTATCCACAGTAGAGGCCTGAAAACTCTCCAGGATAAATCTCACCCTGCTAACTCCCTCTTAAATCCACTCCCATCAGGTAGAAGGTTGAGGGCCATCAAAACTAAAACCTCCAGCTTCCTCAACAGCACATACTGCAGAACCATTAAATCTCTTAACAACTCTACAACTCTACACCAGTATATCAGGAATGCGGACTCCCCCAGTGGCCCTGTATAGTATAACATGCACACATTTCTACTGTTTTTATATACTGTGAGGTAACTATGTACTTATTTATTGGACATTATGCAGATTTGCACATGATTTGCTCCATACCACTTTGCACATCACTTGCGCCTATAAGCACCTGTCACTTTAATCAAATTTACAGCACTTAGCCTGGCCTGTCAACCCGGTGTAAGTGGGCTATTTGTCTTATGTGTGGGGATGTCCCCTTTTTCTTCTATCTGCCTATATGTTGTCTAAGTGGGATCCTTTGAAGGATACTGCAAGGATGAAATTATGTTCTATGTTCTATGTGTCTTTTGTGTGGGTCTCTGTTATGTACTGTCATGAGCACACTGAAACAAATCCCTAGCAACTTGTACAGAGTTGTATGGCAATAAAGTAATGAATCTTGAAATCTTGAATCTTGAAATCTTGTTTACACGAAGGGAAGACGCAGATTTTTTCTTGCGGCTTGGCCTCTCATTTACACAAAAATCCTGGTTTTAATCACAGAACACAATTATTTCTAAAAACTCCAACCAAAGTGGAGATTTCTAATGCCGGCTATGTGTTGCCGTGTCGACTGGGAGAAACGGGGTTTTAGGTTCTCAAACGTCACATTATGTGCCAGAAAATGCTTAACGTCATGTGAGCGCCTCATGTTTATTCATTTATTCATGTTTGTTTGGCTATTTATGTGGTTGTTGTTGTGTTGATGTAAATGACAACGTTTTTGAAAACGATGTGAGCACAATGCTTATTATTATTATTGAAAATGGAGGGGGGATATATTGTTTTGTCTAAATACCCGGCTATGTGTAAATGTGGCTGAAGGGACATTGAGAGCAGTCAGGAGGCGTCTGGATGCTTTGATCCCCCTGACCTGTTGTCTTCCAAGACTGAGCTGTAAAACACACACATATCCCCAATTAAAATAAAATGGTGGCTAGACTTACTATCGGCGGTATTAGGGTCTGTGCTCAAAGAGACATCCTGAGACCACGCATCTTGATGATCCCAAGTGGAGATGTTGTCTTCATCTGCAGTAAAAAAACAAAAATCAGAGAACATGTTACATGTCTTACTTTTCCTTGGTGGTATTACAGAGGCAACAGCTTTGCTATGTATTATGTATCATGTATGCAGTCCAGTGTTTTGGGACACCCTACACAACTCAGGATGTCACAAAACAGTTGTATAGTGGAGTGGTAGGGAGTAGTATTGAGAACATTAAATCCACACACTAATTATTTAAATACAACAAATGACTTACTTTGGCCAACACGGTCAAGTTGACCTTAGCACTTTGAGATCATTTATTTGATATGAAGTGCATTATAAATAAAATCTATTATTATTATTATTATTATTACCTTCTGTGTGTTGGTCAGCTTTGGCACCACTGGACACCTCCAGTGGTCCACCGTCCTCCCTCTGAGGTGGACACAGCAGAACCTCTCCCTCTTCTTCCTTTACTGGGTAGAAGATGCACTGTTTGGTGTGGACGTCTGGGGCCGTGCTACTGGCTTGGCTTCTGATCTCTGAAATGAAAATGTTGCATTCTCTGAGTACTACAACTCAGCACTTTCAAAGTCTTTGTCATAGTTATTATTCGTAAGCAGCTTTCTGGTTACACATAGGTTGTAACAACATCAGTTCAGAATGGGAAAATAATCATCTAGTGTGGCCCAATGTGGACATACTAAATAATTATGACAAACAATACTAAAGGCCCTAAAAGTGACAAAAGGTATATTACATAAAGGTGTGAACATACACTTGACTGTATCTACCTGTAGGAGTGTTTTCTGAATCCATTTGTTCGACGTTCCACTGTATAATCACGTTGCCTTCTGAGGCTGGAGGATCACGTAGAATAAGGCGGCTCCCCTGATTGCCAAGAACAGGCCTTATACAGCTTGTACTGTCCTCAACCTTGATCTCTTCAGACTCCAAGACTTGACCTAACACCATACCAGGAACACGCTGCATAGGAAGATGTATCACACAAGTAATCAAGGGCAAGGCACAATACGCCACTGCATCTGGTTAAATTAACAGCTGATCTTATTGGAAGTGTTTAAATGATAACTACCGCTAACTGGCATTGCTCCTTGTCAGAGGTCTCCATCAGTCTAGAAGTGACGATCCTCTCAGATATGAAAACAGCAGACTGGTCAGTGTTTTTGTCTCGCTCCACTCCTGATTCAGACCGCTTGTCAACGAATGAAGAACACACAGGAGGTACACAGGTAGCAGGGGGCTTATCTTGAGTTATCCCCAACTGTGGACTCTGAGATGCAGACTGAGAACTCTGAACAGCGGAGGTGTCATCTTGCTTGTTTAATTCAGAATCAGCAGAAAGTGAAGATTTTTGGAAAATGATCTGACATTCACCTGGTTCTTCATCCACCCTCTTTCCTCCACTGAATTGTCCTCCATCTAAAAATCTCCTTGAGCTCATACCCCTTTTAAGACCTCCTCTTCTCACCCTTCCTCTCCCCCTGATGCCGCTCCCCCTTCCCACAGCCCTCACTGCAGGGTCGTCCCTCTCCTGTACCACACTTCCCACGTGCTCCTTCTTGAACTCAAGTGAATGCGTGGAGGAGGACGAACTGTGAAAGGTTATTTCAGTTGTCTTTCCATTGTTAATCTGAACACTGGATGCACCAGGGTTGGCACCTTCCTGATCTCCAAGAAGGTGTCTGGAACCCGTATTTTGGGCGAGGTCCGGTGGATCCATCTCATTCTGCTCCCCAACAGTGACTACATCGACATCCAGAAGCACTTCATCCTTCACATCTTCCTCAGTGGTAAACGTCATTTCAGTTCCGCAGTCGTAATGTGATGGATGTTTAAGATCATCACCTTCACTGGTCTGACATGTTGGGTTCCCCAAATCTGATCCTAAAGACCCCTCTGCCCCAGGGCCATTGGGCTGAGGAGACCCATTAATGAGTACGCCTTGAGGGGTGGCACTTAATTGTTCTCTATGCTGCTTAGCTACATCCAATAAAGCTGGTATAGCGGCAACAGATGTGTGCAGAGTCTTATCTTCAGACCCACTCGCTTCAACTGCCTCAGTAACTGGCAAAGAAGGAGATGGATTCAGGGCTGGGAAAGACACGTTGCAGTCTTTGTCTTCCGAAGCCACCTCTGTCATCTCAGCTTCTATGTCCCAATATGAGAGACCGCTGGCTGCCCCAATAACTCCGTCAGCCTTCTTTGTGGGTTGGTGAAGTAAACCGGAAACACCCTCAAATATGTTGCCCTGTGTGAATGTGAGGCCTGGGCTCTCCACAACGTGCATGCTCATCTTGTGTGCCTGCAGAGAGGAGACACTGTTAAACTTCTCTCCACAGTCTTTACATTCCAAATCCCGCTTGGAGTTTGATGCCGTTATCACGCCCTCAGTCTCAATCCTCAAGGACGACTTGCGTTTCCTAGTGGTCTTCGGCTTGTGGGGTGCCTGGGGTGATGGATCGTTCACCACTAAAGAGGACAGCAGCGAATACGTTTTCTGATTCTTTTTGGGTCTGCCAACACTCCTCCTGACGACAGTTGAGAGCATATTTGAACCCTCATCTGCCCCCTGACTCTGTGGGGACTCCTGCGTCTGTCCTGCTGCCTTTGCAGGATCCAATTTGTAAACTTTGAGTTGGGGTTGTTTATGACCCTTTAGTAAAAGGAAAGGGTCCGGTGTTATTTCTTGAACTGGTGCAGTTATAGAGCCCATGTTTATTTCGGTGTTCTGGGTATTAAGGTCAGTCTCCTTTGTAACTTTTTTACATCTTTCCTCGATGTTCAAATCAATTAATTTGGAGGAAGGAACGTTTTTCTTCTTGTTCTTTTTGAGTGCTGGTGAATCGTCTTCTTTGCTCCCGTTGCCTGCAGCCACATCTTTTCTCTTTGTCAATTTGTTTGTCTTGTTGACTTCACTTTGTTGCTCTTGGTTGTCAACAGGGCCAGCCAATTTACTTTCTGCAGAAGATAAATGCACTTCCTTGTCTTGTTTGGATTTTCTACCCTTCTTTTTTGGAGTAACTGGTTTCTCTGACATACTTGTGAAAAACTTTTTGCTTCCAGTTTTTACTTCTTGGGGCGACTGGCATGACCGCGGTCGCTTCCTCTTGTTTGGGCTTTTCGTCTCTTTGTTTTTGGGACCAAATTCGATCACATGGAGACTTTGCTTTTTTGGTTGCCGTTTGGCAGATGTCTCTCCAGTATGTAAATGTCTCTTTCGCGTGGATACCATTTGTTGATATATATACTCTTCATAAACACAGGTCCTGGCTGGTCTTCGTTTTCGCACCTTGACCAACTCCTGAGCCGACATTACATTTACAGCCGAGTCCGTAGTACATTCCACCTGCTTCGTATCCGATTGTAACGGGACCTGTTCTTGTGAAGGACTCTCTACAGGTAACGGTTGCTCTGGCTTTTCCTCACTTTTTTGACCATTTTCAATATTTTCTTGTATCTCCTCTACTGGCATGCTCTCCATCATAGAATGGGCCTCATCAATGCTTTTCCTTTGTATCTGTGAATCGACGTGACTGTCTTCAGGATTATTTGGGGATGTATATGGACATAGTGTGTCTTTGGTGGGGAAAGGGCCATTGTGCAGATCCTCCTGCTCTATCTGTACAGGCGTCCTATCCTGCTCTAACTGTACAGGTGCATTATCCTGTAGAGGTGTCTTAACCTGCTCTACCTGTACAGTTGCATTATCCTGTTGAGGTGTCTTAACCTGCTCTATCTGTACAGATGTTTTTTCCTGTACAGGTGTCTTATCTCGTAGCGGTGTTTTAACCTGCTCTACCTGTACAGGTGTCTTATGCTGTAGAGGTGTCTTTACCTGCTCTACCTGTACAGGTGTATTATCCTGTAAACGTGTTTTAACCTGCTCTACCTCTACAGGTGTATTATCCTGCTCAGCTGAAGGCATCAGAGGCTGACCTCCTGGCTTAATTTCCTCTTTATCATTTAAGGTCTTATCCATGCACTTCTCCAGTTCTGTGGTAGGTACTAGTGATGAAGACAGCACTTCTTGTTGAGGACTAGACTCTGTTTTTTCCAAGTCTGCAACTGGCAACAAGGCAGAAGTCAGTCCCATTATGACAGATTCCTCTGGATTTAGTTTGAGGTCAGCAACCTCACCCTGCCTTTTGGAAACCAGTTCCTGAAATGAAGGATATTCTAACCCTTCATTTGGTGGCGTTATAGGTTCCAATATAATAGTTTGATCCATGAAATGACACGTGTCCCTTCCATGGTGCGTTTCTACAGAGTTGGAATGTTCTGTCTGGGAATGTTCCATTGATGGGGGAGTTGGATTCAAGTTCATCGGTCCTCCTGTTCCTGGGAACTGCAGGCCCGGCGTTGGGGTATGAGGGAGAACCTGCCCCAAGATCACAACCTGATTCACTTTCTGCACGTTTTCCAAGGATTCTATAAGTTTGCGAATTTGCTCGGTGTCGATGTTAGCATTGACTTGTTGAAGAGGTCCGATGGGCTCGACTTGGATAAGTGTTGATGGACTAATTGAGATTGGCGTTATAATTGGCCCACCTGGTTTTACTTGATGCCTGGATGCCGTGTCAAGTAACAACTTGTGCTTCTTTTTATTGTGGTATGTCCTCGTTCTGGCACTCTTAAAAGTAGCCTTGCACAGAGAACAAGGATATGTAATTGTAGCGGCTCCTATTGAGGAAAGAGGGAGGAAGTGTTTTACAGCACCATGAAATAAATCTATTTTTTTGCATAATATCTGAATTTGTGAAAATGTAAATCTGTAATGTACCTGTGTTGCCATTGATCTTCCTGCGCCGTGCTTTAGGAGTGGGGTTGGCTCCATCCTCCATCTCTTCCCTTTGCAAGTGTGAGTCCATGTGCTTCTTGACATCCTTAGGAAAGCTGAACCTCTTCCCACATTCCTTACATGTGTACGGCTTCTCCCCTGTGTGTTTCCGCTGGTGGTACTTCAGTAGCGTCATCGTTCTGCATGCCTTGCCACAGGTTGTGCAGGCATAACCATCCTCCCCAAAATGAGTTTTCTTATGGCCAGTGAGCTCTGACACCCTGTAGAATGCTTGTCCACATATTGGGCATTTGTATGGTCTTTTTTCTACATGAGCCTTCTGGTGGGCCATGAGCTCTGTGGAAGTAGCAAAGTGGTGGTCACATACATAGCAGGTGAACAGGGCGTTCTTCAGGGTGCACTGCTGATATTCCAGCGGATGGTTGGACCTCAGGTGGCGCTCCTTTGACTTGTAGTTGTTGAAAATGATGTGACAGTGCAGACACTGCAGGGAGAGCGGAGAGGCTAGAAGCCAGAAGGACAAACACATGTTCTGGTTAGCAGGCATGTTAGGGCAGGGAAAGCATCATTCTACAGCTTACCTTAACATGGGACCTGACGCTGTAACTATGCCAACTGTTATTATAAGCATCACCAGAGGAACGGCACCTCAGAGCACAGTAACAGTCGTGCATTTGGGATGATTTCATTGGACCGATTGGAACAATATATTTGTGATCCGCCCAATCATTCAAAGAAAAAGCATAACAGAGCATGAAAAAAAATCTATACATTATGCTTATAAACATTATAAGATTATAAGGCAAAATTGTTATACAAAAATATAGACAGTCTAATTAACATTAGAATGCATTTGTTTTCAGATGTTTGGTGTAAAAGATTTGAGTGCTGGCAACCATAAATACTCACATGTTAGTGAAGAACTATCTACCTCAGGAATGTCCATCAGCAAAGGATCCCTTCTGTTCTTCATGCATGAAAGATATCTTCTTCCATTATTTGCTGGCTCAATCTTTCTCACCTTTCCTTCACTTGCTGAAGGGACACTTGCAGGTTTTTGTTCAGCTGATGCTTCAAGGGAACCAGGGTTAGGGAAAGGGTCAACTCCCCTCCCTCCAGAGTCAACCCTGGGTCCGCCTGATGGCTGCACCACAGTCTCCTCCTTCTCATCTTGTGTGACTCCGACACTGTGCGGTGGCTGTTCAGCTATTGCAGGTAATAATTCAACCCGTGTCTCGCTTTCAGCTGTTTTCATGGTGTCAGGCTCTGTCAGTGGCAACAATGGCTCTGGTCCAGTCTCCGAGGTCTGAGTAAGACTCTGCATCGCTGCAGAATCACGTCTCTGTAATGTATAACAGGCACAGTCCAAATTCAGTCAAAAATACATCTTGAAATCCTCTTGAGCTACGTGTTGGGGGTAGCCCATCTGATTGAATTCACGCTGAAACACTACATTACTTAACGAGCTTAACAATGCATTAGACAGATATTCACGGTTTAAAATACGACCATGTAATGCACAATGATAACTGAGTTTAAGTGGTACATCTGCCTTAAATGTATGTAGTGTGGAGGGATCATGAACAACTACATGTCTTAAGCTCCCTGCCAGTGGACGGTTAGCTGTAGCCTAGCTGGTGTGGGTGGCTACGGTACAATCAGCCCCCAAACACAACAGCGGAGCTTCTACCCATTTAAAACCATTTCATTCATATAGACAGCGGAGCTTCTACCCATTTAAAACCATTTCATTCATATAGACATGGCATTTAGTTTCAACGACCCCCTCCGGGTGGCTGTGTAGATGCTACAAGCTGTGCACTACCTGGACGGGATGGTCAGCCCAGCAGCTTCTTCTTCTTCTTTAGGCTGCTCCGCACAAAGCAGGCAGCTGGAGAGGCGTCCTGACGCTACTCCAGCTGCCTGTGGGAGTTGTAGTTCGTCCCCCAGCAGGCAAGAACTACAAGTTTTCCCGACAAGTCTGCGGGTATTTAGGGTTACCAAACTGACGGTGGATGTTGAGGTTCGAGGAACATCTTTGGACAAAAAACAGGATTTTATAAAGTCAGGCAGGGATGTTTTGGCGGAGATGAAGTGGTCCATCCTAGCGTTGGCGTTGTGTTTCTGTCTCTTTCTTCTTCACATCAGCTCATCGTCTCAGTACCAAAAGGACACGTCTTTCGGAGTTTGGGGTTTAAATTCCCTAAATCAGAATTCGATTTATTGCCAAGTAGGTTTGCACCTACAAGGAATTTGTCTTGGTGCAATTGGTGCAATAGAAAGCCGTATTAAAAAAATTAAAGTAAGTAAAATTAACTATAAATATATATATATATATATACAATGTGCAATGAATTTGGAATACGGATGAAATGAACAGTAGATGGCACCTGTGGCGTAACAAGCCAACGACGCCCCCCCCCCCCCCCCCCCCTTGCACTATTGTCCTTTTGCACTTTTATTATTATTATCACTATTACCATTATCAGTATTACCAGTAAATTCCCATCACCAGCAAATTGCAAATTCCTTATTGTACGTATGCTACTGTTCTTCATTCTGCACTGTTAATACTCACTGTTTGCACTATTTATGCTACTTACGCTGCTACCTCATATAACAGCAGATTCCAACATTACACATTGCATATATGGCGAGGATAAGATGAACAAAAAAAGAAAGAAATTAATCTAAACAACCAAAGGAAGGGAACCGACAATGCCACCCTGGGAATGCCACCCAGGGAATTAATTTGGAGACCTGCAAAGCATGCAGGTACGTTTACTCATTAAGAGACCTGCAAAGCATGCAGGTACGTTTACTCATTAAGAGACCTGCAAAGCATGCAGGTACGTTTACTCATTAAGAGACATGCAAAGCATGCAGGTACGTTTACTCATTAAGAGACATGCAAAGCATGCAGGTACGTTTACTCATTAAGAGACATGCAAAGCATGCAGGTACGTTTACTCATTAAGAGACCTGCAAAGCATGCAGGTACGTT
>JAXIVH010000228.1:0-160000 GCA_036785325.1 Urophycis tenuis | reverse complement strand
CGGTCAAGGCGGGGTAACCAGTTTACAAGAGATTATCATGACTGTTTACATGGACACCAGAGTAACTGGGTTAGTGTCAGGGTGGAAGAAATGATAGGTCTAGTGAATCCAATCCTAACATTTTATGAGGTGGACACCTGGTGAATGAAATGGTGATGATGAAGCAGTTCTTCACACTGCACGCAACAAGACCAGACAAGATGGTGACAAACCTGTTGGTCTTGTTCAGTTCTAATGTTTACCAGATCCTCTTGTGGCACACAACGGGGACAACTCAGATCTCACAAGATGTCTTCCTATTGGTTGAAAAGAGTTACGTTTTTTCGTTCCCAATGACATCTGAAGAAGATGTTTCCCACTTGCAAATTTCTGCATGCCGATACACGCAGTCATGGAACAGTCCACTTCTGAGTGCAACAGGGCCCCCGACTCTGATAAAGTCTGATACTTCATTACCTTTTTACAATCATTACAATATTAGAGATGTTCCACACATCAGCATCCACATTCAGTTTAGCTAAATCTTCTGTGCTACTGCATAACTTTACTTTAGCTCATTTGTTTAACCCACGTTGGCTCAGCTGCACATCCTTTTCCGTGGTCTCCTACAGTAGATTCAACAACTGCTCCCGGATACGTTGGCCCCTTTCTGAGTCTAGCATTCCCTGTAGGAGCCATGAATGAATCGGTAGGTGCTTTTTCTATTAGTCACAAGGTGAAGGGACACTATTATTTGTTGGTGTTTGTTTTGGTTATGATGTTTCATGATGTGGTCATATTGAGTAGGGGACAGCGTGTCACTGGATATGGGCGGGGTTATTGGTTCATTTAGGCATCTGTTCATTTCTCACTGTGAGAGAGAGGGTGAGCTGGGCCGCCGTATTTTGTTGACCGCTATTTTTTTATCACTATGAAGACTTGGATTTTGAGTTTGTTTATTTGATTATCGCTTTCGTTAATAAAAAGTTAAACCTTATATTCAAATAGCAGTGAATTCATTTAGGAAGCGCGTCAGACAATCAGGCCCAACCTCAGTCTCTCAGACTTCGGTAAAGTTAGAAAGATGTTCACAGATTCGGACTTCCGGGATCAATATGTCTGAGACGAAACGTTGTTCAAACACAAATGATGCCTCTTTCACATCATAACAGCATAGACTACGAGCTACAAGAACCAAAACCCCTTTTTTTTTTTTTACAAAAGCAAGCCGTCCTCCGAGCTGCACGGATAACATTGATCTCTACGTGCAGCCGGCGGTCTGACAAGTGCTCAGGGACCGTCTGCAAATTGCAATTCCATAAAAGACACTGCAAACAAAAATCAATAACTCCACTGTTATACAGTATAATGACTCCAAAATCACTCCACACATCAACAGTCTCCTCATGGTCATACTACAACAGTTGTTTGGGAGAAAACAGGTTTTGCATAATTTTGGGGATTTTTTATTGAGATATATCATTAATAACTCCAATATTAATCAATAACTCCACTGTTATACAGTATAATGACTCCAAAATCACTCCACACATCAACAGTCTCCTCATGGTCATACTACAACAGTTGTTTGGGAGAAAACAGGTTTTGCATAATTTTGGTGATTTTTTATTGAGATATATCATTAATAACTCCAATATTAATCAATAACTACACTGTTATACAGTATAATGACTCCAAAATCACTCCACACATCAACCGTCTCCTCATGGTCATACTACAACAGCTGTTTTGGAGAAAAAAGGTTTTGCATAATTTTGGTGATTTTTTATTGAGATATATCATTAATAACTTCAATAGTAATCAATAACTCCAATGTTATACTGTATAATGACTCCAAAACCACTCCACACATCAACAGTCTCCTCTCATGGTCATACTACAACAGCTGTTTTGGAGAAAACAGGTTTTGCATAATTTTGGTGATTTTTTATTGAGATATATCATTAATAACCAATATTAATCAATAACTCCAATGTTATACTGTATTGAGACTCCAAAATCACTCCACACATCAACAGTCTCCCCGTGGTCATACTACAACAGTTGTTTGGGAGAAACAGGTTTTGCATAATTTGGGTGATTTTTTATTGAGATATATCATTAATAACTCCAATATTAATCAATAACTCCACTGTTATACAGTATAATGACTCCAAAATCACTCCACACATCAAAAGTCTCCTCATGGTCATACTACAACAGCTGTTTTGGAGAAAAAGGTTTTGCATAATTTTGGTGATTTTTTATTGAGATATATCATTAATAACTTCAATATTAATCAATAACTACACTGTTATACTGTATTGAGACTCCAAAATCACTCGACACATCAACAGTCTCCTCATGGTCATACTACAACAGCTGTTTTGGAGAAAAAAGGTTCATAATTTTGGTGATTTTTTATTGAGATATATCATTAATAACTTCAATATTAATCAATAACTCCACTGTTATACAGTATAATGACTCCAAAATCACTCCACACATCAACAGTCTCCTCATGGTCATACTACAACAGCTGTTTTGTAGAAAACAGGTTTTGAATAATTTTGGTGATTTTTTATTGAGATATATCATTAATAACTTCAATATTAATCAATAACTCCAATGTTATATAGTGTAATGACTCCAAAATCACTCGACACATCAACAGTCTCCTCATGGTCATACTACAACAGTTGTTTGGGAGAAAACAGGTTTTGCATAATTTTGGTGATTTTTTATTGAGCTATATCATTAATAACTCCAATATTAATCAATAACTACACTGGTATACAGTATAATGACTCCAAAATCACTCCACACATCAACAGTCTCCTCATGGTCATACTACAACAGTTGTTTTGGAGAAAAAAAGGTTTTGCATAATTTTGGTGATTTTTTATTGAGATATATCATTAATAACTTCAATATTAATCAATAACTCCACTGTTAGACTGTATTGAGACTCCAAAATCACTCGACACATCAACAGTCTCCTTATGGTCATACTACAACAGCTGTTTTGGAGAAAAAAGGTTCATAATTTTGGTGATTTTTTATTGAGCTATATCATTAATAACTCCAATATTAATCAATAACTACACTGTTATACAGTATAATGACTCCAAAATCACTCCACACATCAACAGTCTCCTCATGGTCATACTACAACAGTTGTTTTGGAGAAAAAAAGGTTTTGCATAATTTTGGTGATTTTTTATTGAGATATATCATTAATAACTTCAATATTAATCAATAACTCCACTGTTATACTGTATTGAGACTCCAAAATCACTCGACACATCAACAGTCTCCTTATGGTCATACTACAACAGCTGTTTTGGAGAAAAAAGGTTCATAATTTTGGTGATTTTTTATTGAGATATATCATTAATAACTTCAATATTAATCAATAACTCCACTGTTATACTGTATAATGACTCCAAAATCACTCCACACATCAACAGTCTCCCCATGGTCAGACTACAACAGTTGTTTTGGATAAAACAGGTTTTTGCATAATTATGGGGAATTTTTATTGCGATTGCGATTCATCACACATCAACCGTCTCCCCATCGTCCAAATGCTAACTTTGACAAGACAGATTTTGAATAATTCTAACCACAGTGGCCATTCATTGCAATAGGAGCTTTCAGCTCAGAGTTATTGAATAATATTTAAGTTATTAATGATATATCTAAAAAAAAAATCACCAAAATTATGCAAAACCTGTTTTCTTCAAAACAACTGTTGTAGTATGACCACGAGGAGACTGTTGATTTGTGGAGTGATTTTGGAGTCATTATACAGTATAACAGTGGAGTTATTGATTAATATTGAAGTTATTAATGATATATCTCAATAAAAAATCACCAAAATTATGAACCTTTTTTCTCCAAAACAGCTGTTGTAGTATGACCATAAGGAGACTGTTGATGTGTCGAGTGATTTTGGAGTCTCAATACAGTATAACAGTGGAGTTATTGATTAATATTGAAGTTATTAATGATATATCTCAATAAAAAATCACCAAAATTATGCAAAACCTTTTTTTCTCCAAAACAACTGTTGTAGTATGACCATGAGGAGACTGTTGATGTGTGGAGTGATTTTGGAGTCATTATACTGTATAACAGTGTAGTTATTGATTAATATTGGAGTTATTAATGATATAGCTCAATAAAAAATCACCAAAATTATGAACCTTTTTTCTCCAAAACAGCTGTTGTAGTATGACCATAAGGAGACTGTTGATGTGTCGAGTGATTTTGGAGTCTCAATACAGTATAACAGTGGAGTTATTGATTAATATTGAAGTTATTAATGATATATCTCAATAAAAAATCACCAAAATTATGCAAAACCTGTTTTCTCCCAAACAACTGTTGTAGTATGACCATGAGGAGACTGTTGATGTGTGGAGTGATTTTGGAGTCATTATACTGTATAACAGTGGAGTTATTGATTAATATTGGAGTTATTAATGATATATCTCAATAAAAAATCACCCAAATTATTCAAAACCTGTTTTCTCCAAAACAGCTGTTGTAGTATGACCATGAGGAGACTGTTGATGTGTGGAGTGATTTTGGAGTCATTATACTGTATAACAGTGGAGTTATTGATTAATATTGAAGTTATTAATGATATATCTCAATAAAAAATCACCAAAATTATGAACCTTTTTTCTCCAATACAGCTGTTGTAGTATGACCATGAGGAGACTGTTGATGTGTCGAGTGATTTTGGAGTCTCAATACAGTATAACAGTGGAGTTATTGATTAATATTGAAGTTATTAATGATATATCTCAATAAAAAAATCACCAAAATTATGCAAAACCTGTTTTCTCCAAAACAGCTGTTGTATTATGACCATGAGGAGACTGTTGATGTGTCGAGTGATTTTGGAGTCATTATACAGTATAACAGCGGAGTTATTGATTAACATTGAAGTTATTAATGATATATCTCAATAAAAAATCACCAAAATTATTCAAAACCTGTTTTCTCCCAAACAGCTGTTGTAGTATGACCATGAGGAGACTGTTGATGTGTGGAGTGATTTTGGAGTCATTATACTGTATAACAGTGGAGTTATTGATTAATATTGGAGTTATTAATGATATAGCTCAATAAAAAATCACCCAAATTATGCAAAACCTGTTTCTCCCAAACAACTGTTGTAGTATGACCACGGGGAGACTGTTGATGTGTGGAGTGATTTTGGAGTCTCAATACAGTATAACATTGGAGTTATTGATTAATATTGAAGTTATTAATGATATATCTCAATAAAAAATCACCAAAATTATGCAAAGCCTGTTTTCTCCAAAACAGCTGTTGTAGTATGACCATGAGGAGACTGTTGATGTGTGGAGTGGTTTTGGAGTCATTATACAGTATAACATTGGAGTTATTGATTAATATTGAAGTTATTAATGATATATCTCAATAAAAAATCACCAAAATTATGCAAAGCCTGTTTTCTCCAAAACAGCTGTTGTAGTATGACCATGAGGAGACTGTTGATGTGTGGAGTGATTTTGGAGTCATTATACTGTATAACAGTGTAGTTATTGATTAATATTGGAGTTATTAATGATATATCTCAATAAAAAATCACCAAAATTATGCAAAACCTGTTTTCTCCCAAACAACTGTTGTAGTATGACCACGGGGAGACTGTTGATGTGTGGAGTGATTTTGGAGTCATTATACTGTATAACAGTGGAGATATTGATTTTTGTTTGCAGTGTCTTTTATGGAATTGCAATTTGCAGACGGTCCCTGAGCACTTGTCTGACCGCCGGCTGCACGTAGAGATCAACCTTATCCGTGCAGCTCGGAGGACGGCTTGCTTTTGTAAAAAAAGGGTTTTGGGTTCTTGTAGCTCGTAGTCTATACTGTTATGATGTGAAAGAGGCATCATTTGTGTTTGAACAACGTTTCGTCTCAGACTTATTGATCCCGGAAGTCAGAATCTGTGAATATCTTTCTAACTTTACCGAAGTGTCTCACTGCGACTCATTTGTTCATTTAAGTCGCTACATTGCCTGATTCAGGGACTCATGCATCGTTTGCCACGCATCGAGCTCTGAGCACAAGAGTGGCGCCCTGGCTCTGATGAACTGGGAGACCTCGCTTTTCTCCCCTTTGGCCAAACTGATGCTGTCCTTGCAGATGACGAAGATATCAAAACCAAGGAAAAGAACATTCAGGGTGATGAAACCTGCCTTGGCTGACTTGGAGAGGGTGGAAGGTCTAATGATTGCTGCCGCTCCTATGTCACCAAGGCTATCAACCATTGCATCTATGCTTTTGCTAACTGCACCTATATGACTGACTACCTTGGCTCCATTCACAAAAGCACGAAAGCAAGCGTCCCTCTGCTTGGTCACCTCATCCAGGCTTCCTCCGTCAGATCCTCAGCAAAGTCAACCGGTGGTTGTTTGAGTCTTTTGTGGCTGTAGCCAGTTGTAGAGCTCCAACTACATGGTTTTCATTCTAACTATAGTGCATAAAGCCTTATGTGTACAATTTATGAATAACTTGAGGAATACTTCTCAAGTCAAGTCGTTGACAACGTTGATCCCTGACAGCCTACCATTTTCCCATCACCATATCTTCTCAGTGACGCGAATGTATTTGTCTACCTCAGCCACAAAATAGTTGTACATTGTGGAGGCTTGGATGGAAGCATCTCTCTTACTCTGCAGGAGCAGAGGGCAGACCAGGCGGGGCTTGAGCCAACGCAGAAAAGGTCTAGCTTCGCCACTGATTTTCATCATTATTATGTTTTTATTTTTATTTTATTTGACGGCACAGAGATCCGGGGCTATTCCCAAAAGATCCGGGGCTATAGTCTCGAATGCCCAGGTCTAACGACGCGCCTGATGTCGTGAGGGGGATTTCTAAAATGTAAAATGTTTCCCGTTCGTTTTAGATTTAGTTTAAACTGTGCGTGTAACGCAGGCCACGCAGGCCACGCACACGCACACGTTTTAGAAGATGACTTTGGACAACAGGGAAGAAAGGAAACTATTATCAATTTCAAAAATAGAGTCGTCGTTTATTTGATCCAGTACATTGTAGTATAACGTTAAAAATGAATTATAATAAATAAATCAAAAAACAACACACGCAATTGCAGATAAATAAATAGTGTAGCCTATAAATATTAAACAGTAACCTTAAATAAAATTACAATTGCAGACAGAATTTTCTTTGGATGAAAATGGTTTAATGAAAGTAAGATGACTCGAAAGAGGATCTTGAAAGGAAGAAGCGTGAAAACCTTCTTGGCGAGAGTAATATTGTCAGCCGCATGACACCAACTTGACTGACGAATTTATGACAGTTTCTCAACGCAGCAGAAACAACGTGGCACCTGGTTTTACGTGTGGATACATTATGTGGATCGGGATATTGATACGAGCCCGTAATCCAGTGCAATCCAAACCTCTGATCCAGTCCACTTGGATGTTACGCAGATGTCCCCGGATGAAACCAACGACTCACGATTAATTGGGCTTCACTATATACACTATATACAATCTTTAGCTTTAAAATAATTAAATTCATGGCACAGACAACGCATAATTGTAGAACGTTAACAAACGAATATATTAAAAATAAATAAAATAAATAGGCGTGCGTGCGTATTTACGCGTGCGAGCGTACTTGCGGTAGAGACTTGAAGCAATCGCACAATGGGAAGAAAATGGGAAGTATTATCAAATATTAGCCATATCCTACATGAGGCTGTCTGGCCTGAACTGACGAAGGATGTTGAGGGTCGAGGAACATCTTATGGCAGAAAACAGGACTTTCTAAAGTCAGGCAGGGATGTTTCGGCGGAGATGAAGTGGTCCATCCTATAGCGTTGGCGTTCTGTTTCTGTCTCTGTTCCTTCGCATTAGCTCGTCGTCTCAGTACCAAAAGGACACATGTCGTGAGGGGGATTGCTTGATCAGATCATTTCAAATGTGTCTCGTTTGGTTAAGATTTAGTTTAAACTGTGCGTGTAATGCAGGTCACGAACACGCTCGCCCGTGGAGGTCTTGGTGCGTAGTTTCAGAAGATGACTTTGGAGACCAGGGTAAAAAGGAAACTTATAAAAAACAAATGTATACAAACATCTTAAATTATTCTCAAAAATAGAGCCGTCGTTTATTTGATCCAGTACATCGTAGCAAGACTCAGGCGCACAGAGACACCAACTTGACTGACGAACAGAATTTATGAGAGTTTCTCAAAGCAGCAGAAACAACGTGGCACCTGGTTTTACGTGAGGATACATTCTGTGGATAGGGATATTGATACGAGCCCGCAGTCCAGTGCGTCACACAAACCTCTGATCCAGTCCACTTGGATGTTACGCAGATGTCCCCGGATGAAACCAACGACTCACGATGAATTGGGTTTCACTATATAGGCCTACAATCTTTAGGTTTAAAATAATTTAACTCATGGCACAGACAACGCATAATTGTAAAACGTTAACAAACAAATACTTTTAAACAAACACACGATGGGGAACAAATGGGAAGTATTAACAAATATCAGCTACAGCCTACATGAGGCTGCCTGGCCAGAAGTGACGACGGGTGTGGAGGTGATGACCTCCCTGCAATCCATTTACGCGTGCGCGCGTATTTAAAGAAGAGAACTAGTTGGAATAGCAGCAACCCAAGCACCCTCGCTGTGCCTGCCACCTACCCAATGTAGTGTCCACAGTTGATACCTCAAAAGCAGAGGTCAACCCGTTGTACAAGCGTGTGTCAAGGTCCACATTTGCCAAACGCTCTAGCCTGTGGAACAAAAGTTTAAGATCAACTATCGCATTTTTTATTTTTTTTATTAATCACTTGGATTAATAATTCATTTTCACGGCACTAATGAATACTGTATATAGACAACCATACAAAGGTAAGTGTTAGGCCCTGTGACATGGCCTAAGCTTTTGTTAGTAATGGCATTGTTTCCCCTTACATTCCTTTTACATTCGTACTTTAAGTAGTTTACAAACCAGTAGCCTACTTTTACCTGAGTAAAAAGCTTGGGTTGATACTTCAACTTCTACAGAAGTCTATTTAAACCCTAGTATCTACATTTCTACCTGAGTAATGAATGTGAATACTTTTGACACCTCTGGTTACCACAAGCAACCAGGAGTGAACAACACTCAATAACCCTGTCAAAAGGAGACATTTACAAACAACCTCTTTTTGATACACTGCTTCTTAATAACTGCATATTTCTAAAAGCGTTTAAATGCAATTATATGGTTAAATATAAATGGTCCCCATCTCATTTTACTAACAAAATAATGACGTCCTTATTTGAGTCATAACAGGCCCGTGCCTATATCAGTGCATGTTAAAACAACATTTTCCTCGGTGTCTAATGCTTGTCTCACCCTCTGTGTGAACGTTTAGTGTCTTCATTCTGACGTCTCCTTGAGCTCTTCCTCATTTTAAAGACATGACATTTTTATTTTGACACCAAGACTGGATAATATCCCATTATTTTAAAGTTCTAGAAATATGGAAATTTGCCTACTTCTAGTGCTTCATGGTACCATATTGCAGCATTACATCAGTCCTGCTGATAGTTGCCCTGGTTAAATGCATTAGTAAATGCAATTGTTGAAATAATTTTATTTAATTGGGCACACTTGACTTTGTATTTATTGGTTCTATTTATTGGAAAATATTCTCAAAATAATTTACACTGACAACATCTTCAGTCAAGCAAATCTTTGATTTATTATTCACTATGTTCTGTATTTTTACCTTCAGTGGAAAGAAAGGAATGAAAAGCCACGTTTGATATTTTGGGGGAAAAAAACATAACAGCAGAACAGTGCTCCTATATTAATTAATACTTTACTTTTCACTAAACCAATGTTACAACACTGAAAACAATCCGCAATTAATACAAATCTTATCTAATTAGTTAGGCTAGCATCGTATCGCAACACAGATTACATTGAAAAGTTACATCTTTAATGTCAGAAGATGTCAACACACTGTACAGCAGAGGTCGTAGAGGAATCAAGTCTGCGTCTTTAATTAAAAAAGTAAACTACCTTTTCTATTTGTACTGTTAATCTTCCATCAATAAAATATATTAACAAAAAATAATTGTGCGAATTGGCGGAACAACCTAATTTAATTTCAAATTAAGGATTTTTCATTTTAGGAGATGATTTTGCTTACATATATTTAAAATCCAATAAATGGAAAATCTTTCAAGCATTGAAATAAGAACTTTTCAAACATGGATTTACACTTTTCGGAGCGTTTACGAATTCATAAACATGCATAAATGTGTGTCCTTAATAAGCATGTATATTAATTTACTAATGTTAGTTGAACAACGCAATGGATGCAAATACATTTCGACCATACTCAATGTAAAGTGCACTTTCAAAAAGCACAAATTACCTACACACTTGAATGTCAACCCTTCAAAATAAAAATGTATGCTTTTAGATTAAAAGTAAAAATGAAAACAAGACATTTCAATGTTGTATGTTTGCAGTCCAGTGTGAAGAACAGCCTGAGAATTTCAGAAGGAAAAGCTACCTATTCATTCTTAGACATTTCAAAAGTATCAATATGAAGAAAAAAAAAACTAGACAAATTAGCAGTTTTGCTAATAACCTTAACAAGGACCATCTGAAGGCTACTCGTAGTTAATCACTAGTATATACACCCATACCTTTACAATCAAATGCAATTTTATTCAAATCCCCATCAGTAAAGTGGGTCTAGTGTGCTCCCCGGGCATGCTCAATGTAATGCTGATGCAGCTTGACTTCGTCATCAAAAGAAGTTCCACATTCAAAACAAGTAAGGCCATTTGTATCTCCTGATGAAACAGCAGCCGGGTCATCTCTCTGCATTTTGCCATCAACCACACATTCCTGGTGATGATCAATGAGGTCCTGAATGTCGCTGAAGGTCCTTGGACAAACGGAGCAATGGAACAAGCTGTTGCCACCGTGCTGAGCTTCATGTCTCTGTAATGCAGATGGCGAGAGGAAGGATTTACCGCAATGTTGACATTTGTGGCTAGTTTGAGACCAACCAGACGAGTTCAGTACCAGAGATGGAGACTGGTCTTTCTTCTCAGCAGAATGGAGGACAGGTTCTGAGGGTCTGGAGGTCATGGTGCTCAGTCTATAGCGAAGCTCGATGGGGAGCCGTCGGCGAATCTCATCGTGCCAAGCGAGGTGTTGCTGCAGCTGAGACTCAGTCCAGTAACTATAGCAGCAGAGAGCACAACAATATGGCCGACTTTTTGCCTGCATCTTGTGAGCTGCCAAGTGCTCCTCTGTCTGAAAAGCTTTTCCACACTTATCACACTTGAAGAGGCATTTCACTGTATAATCTGACGGGCGACTCAGTGCTGCAGGGAGTTCCACCACGGGTTCAGGAGACTGGATCTCTTGCTCGGGCTTCTTTATCTCTTTCTTAAATTCCAGGCACACCTTTTTATGATTGTACAGAGCCCCAGCAGAGCTGTATCTCTTTCCACAGTCAAGACAAGGGATGGATTTTAAAGCGGGGAGGCCTGATCTACCCTTTTTCCTTCTTCTGCCCACACTGACCTTTTTCTTAGCAACTGAGGGTTTGCTTGCAACAGGATGACTTACCTTTAACAGAGAAATATTTTCCTTTTTTTCAGGGTTACGACTCAATGAAAGGGACTCATTGCTTAACATAATGCTGGATTTTTTGCTCTGAGAATGGGCCTGCCATTTATGTGCGCGAAGGCCTCTGGCCTTTGAAAAACTCATACTGCAATGAGGACACTGGTGAAGCTTTGATTTTAGTATTGAGGAAGTGGCATCGAGGGGTTTGACGACTTTGGCAGGTGACAACATTGGGGATTTTTCTTGCACAAGGTCAGTGGATGTTTTGCTATGTTGATGCTTCTTGCTATGCTGATGTTCATAGTGTGCAGCTAAAAGCGAACCACGTACAAAGGACATATTGCATTGTGGACATGAAAATTTTGGCTCTGACTTTTTGCTGTTGCCCTCCAAATTGATGTTCGAATCCAACAGTGGCTCAGCTTTGGTCTGGCAGGGTGGGTAATATAACTGGTGGCGACGGAGGACACACAGGTAGAAGAAGCTCTTGCCACATTTGGTGCAGTGATACGGTCCTTCATCTACCTTTCGGTCTGAAACAATGTCCATTTCATCATCTTTTTGGAGAGATCCTGCAAATTTCTTGTCCGTGTGCCATCTCTTATGAGTACCAAGAGCAGAGTTTGAGGAGAATCGCCTTCCACACTCAGAACAGTAAAATGGTCTCTTACTTTGCTCCTCAGTTTTTCTGTGTGTTATAGGCAGAGGCAACTTGGTTTTTGCATTTGACTTGTGACCCTGGAGGTGAATTCGTTTGTGGAAATTCAGCGCTCCGACCACTGAAAAGCTTCTCTCACATTCCTTACATTTGTACTTCAAATCAGATGTAGCAGAGTGGGTTACTTTGGATGAGGCCGTGCGGGATTTCAATTTATGCTCACCTAAGCCCAACACTTTTTTTGAAGAATTAGTTTTAACTGCCTTAACTCCCTTTCTTTTGACTTCTGCATCTCCATTCATACTTATCTTTCTGCAATCCCTAATATGGTCCTGGAAAGTAACAGCACTTTCAAAAGTACTACAGCAGTTGGGGCATTTGAACATATTTTCTGATGCCTGTATTACATCATCCAGTTCTTGAGTGTCTCTTTTGATACATAATTTTTGATGAGCTCGTAAGGAGGACTTATTATTAAAATGTGCAAGGCATGTAGGGCACTGCAGTGCCTCAATTGTCACAGTGGACTTTGGTGAAGAGGGCGTGTACCCAGTGTCATATCCATGACTCCTCATATGAAACTGGAGGGCCTTGGCGCGCGAAAACAGTTTTCCACAGTCGGGGCAGCTGTAGGTATTCTTTTTCACCTGTTCAACCTGATGCTGGAAGGACTTAATAGGGGGAGGAATTAAGTGAGCGGTATGGACAACCTGATGTCTGAGGAGGCTGGACAAAAGACGGAAGGACCTGCTACACAATTCACATTTGTGATTCCCGTCTTCATGTTTCCGCATGTGTGATTTCATAATGCCATTGTGACGGAATTTTCGACCACAGACAGGACATGCTACCTTACGGATAGAGCGAGGCCGTCCGAGAACGGACTTCCAAGATGTAGGGCTCTTTTGCTGCCTTAAATCTAAGCAAAGTGTTGGACTCTGCTTGTGGTGGGAGTACGCTCCTAAAGACCAGAAACCCTTGCCACATTGTTCACAATGATAAATCTTTGGGCCCAGAAGTGTTTTCTTTGGATTGAAAACCTTTTCACTAAATGAAGCTTGGTCCATTTCTTTACTCTGAGCTTGGCAATTCTTCCTGTGATTATACAGGCCACTTGCATGTGAATAGGACAAATTACAATCTGGACATGGGTAGGGTTTTCTTTTAGGATGATTCTGTTGGTGAGAGATGAAGGAAGACATGCGCGAGAACCACTTTCCACAGTCTTTGCAGGAGAAGCTTTTCTTCTCTGGTCCGTCTGCCTGGTCACCTTTGTACGCTTTTTCATCCTTGTGCTTTTGTATATGCTGGCTGTGTTTCATTCTAATATTGGTTTCATGCTGGCCCACTGTCCAGCGCTTCTTCCTATGAACTCCGTGCCACATTTTGTGAACACGCAAGGACGAAGCACTAGAAAACCACCGGGGACACTCTGGGCAGTCAAACTTTTCACTTTTAACCTCGTCAAAGATTCCTGGGTTGCTGGGGTGCTCTATTTGCTCAAAGTCTATTTGTACAATTTTTAAATCTATCCCTGGTTTTAAAACCAGACTTGTAGGTGAAACTTCAACCTCAGTATCCAACTCCTCTTTGATCTCCTGATCTGATTCACATAGTAACTCCAGGTCAGGATTCAGGTCCCGGGCCGTTTCCTCCTCAGCTTCACTATCGCTGATCACCTCAACATTAAAATCCCCAGTTTCATAACCCTCTGCATCTTCATCACTGTCAATTACATAGGAGACTTCAGTCAAAGAGTTTTGAAAACTGTCCTGCAAATCAACCTTTTGGTCCAAGTGGTGGTTCAAATCAACTCCTTGGTCCAATTGGTCACTCAAGGCTACTTCCATGGCGACCAATTGGTTGGTTTCTTCTTCCTTGCCTTCTGTGATGACATGTTGAGGTAGCGAAGTAGAGGGCTTTTGGGCTTCCTTCTCAGTGTCTTTGTAAACATCGGTGTGTTGAAGCTGATGGGACTGAAGGGCTGAGGCTCGGGAGAACTTCAGCCCACAGTCCTTGCATTCGAAACCTTTCTTCTGTAGCTGGCATACTTGATGAAGGAATGATTTTGCGGGAGTCTCGCCACTATGTACCAAACGCTGATGCTTGTAGTAGAATGTCAATGTCATGAAAACCTTTCCACACTCTTCACAGGGAAACTTTTTGGCAGCTTCAGCTGAATTAGCATGCCAGCGCTGATGTTGGACCAGAGCAATATGTCTATTAAAATCCTTCTTACACTCACTGCAGTTAAAGAGTTTCTTTGGTTTATCTTTAACCTCTTTAACTTCCTTGAGTTGTTCTGGTGAACACTGGGTGTTTCGGCTGAATCGTTGGTGAGTTTTCAGGCGTGACATGGCAGGGAAGGCTTTGCCACAAGAACATTGAAAAAGGTTTTCAGGTGGCTCAACAGCCTGGGTTTCAGCGTGTTCACTCTCCACAACCGGGTCGTCATTCTGAAAGACGTCAGCAGCTGCCTGGTTCCGGGACCTGACCAGGTTTCCTTCGTGACAGCGGCGATGGGCGTCCAGTGCTGAAGCACGTGAGTAACTGCGGCCACACGTCTCACACTGAAAGGACTTCTTCTTCAGCTGCTCAAGTTCATGAAAAACCGATTTAGGAGCTTGCCTGTGTGAGCGTTGATGATTGAGAAAGTGTCCGATAATGCCGTAGGATTTCCCACAGTCAGAGCATTCATAAACATGCTGTTTTGTCGTTAAAGAATCATTCTGATTGACCATATCCATTTGGGGTGCTTGGCCATGCAGCTTTAACTTATGTGAGTCAAGGTCATTTGATTGAACAAATGAGTCGTTTTTTTGTCCATCGCCTTTTCCAACAGGCAGGCAGTCGTCTTGGGGGTGCTGATGGAGATGGTCCAAGGAGTCTTCCTCCTCTTGGAAATCTTCTCCACAATCCATACTGCAAAAGTGGCCCTCTCCTAGAAACAGAAAGGGCAAACAGTCAAGCAGATAAGAGCAACTTCAAGGACCAGAAGTAATTACAAAGTTAAATATATTTCATTGCACAGTTCTTAAAAGACTAGCCATGACAAATACATGAAAAATAAAGCATCATGATCATGTCACCATTCATCCAATTTGTATCTTGTATTTTCATCTCATAAATATCATAAGTCCAAGGGCATAAATTAAATGTAAATAGAAAATCAGAGCAAGATGGGCCTGACCAATGAAGTGAATCAAAGATAAGTAGAAGGGACTATATCCAGTTTTGAGTCACAACCTGAGAGCGAAGGGGAAGATTCTGAGTAATATCAGCTAGCATCCAGTCAGATCATTTGAATCTTCTACTTTCTGTTAGCTATGTTAACAGTAGTTTAACAGTTCGCGGTGAAGCCCTAACATACTTGAGCCAGAAAAGGAGGATAGCATCCCTCCCTCTCCCTCGCCACTGTCCTCCCATCCTATGCAGCCTGCCTTGAGATTAAAGCGTTTGGGAACGAGCTCACAGAGCCCTCAGAGATGTGCACTTTAAACTATTGTTACTATTTCATTGGAAAGTAGTAAAGGTTGAGCAGCTATGACTGAGCCTCCCACGACAGCAAAGTGGCTCCGATGGATGGGCCTTTGTTGTAAGAGGACTTGGCCTGTTTGCTAAGACCCCAGGTTCATTGTTAACATTGTCTATGTTGAAATCGGCCATGATTAGGGCTGGGCGATATGGCTGAAAACTGTATCACGATGCAAGTGTTTCATATCGGTCGATATTGATAATTATTGATCATTTGTATGACCTATTTAAAATCAGGACCAGGAGAAAAATATACTAAATTTAAAACATTTTCATTTTAAACTTAACCTTCCTCTGATTGTAGGCAGACAAGGAAAAGGAATGTCAACACAACCATGGAAAACACTCAAATATAAACATAAGTCTGAATGAAAATTTAAATCACAATGAAAACTTAACAATTATCAATAATAAAATGCTTAACAAAAATAAATGGTTACAAAAACATGTACAAAGTGTTAAATGTAAACAGAGAAACCTGAGAAGAACTATTTTCATATATATTTTTTACTGCAAGTATAGTGCAAAAAAGGTTTACCCTCTCGTGATTCTGTTACCTTATTGGCTATCAGCGCGTCACTCCATACGTTGCTAGGTAGCACAGGACGAGCCCTACTCCCTAGTTACTGTACAGAGTACAGAAGTCAAGGGTTAGTCAAGATAGGGTACTCGTTTTTAACGGTTTAATTTGGAACACCCTGCATACCTTATCAACAGCAGACAGCGTTAACGTCGCACTTTGATTACATCTTTGTTCCTCAAGTCAAGAAATAGGATGCTTATGGCATGCTCACGCAACCAAGATTGCTCAAAACAATTTTTACTCTTCAAAACAAATATGTTCAAACTCCTGTTGCCTGTGGTGAATATATTCTAATGTTTAAAAGTATATTTTGATGACTTTGGGATTCTCGTGCTGATGCATCACTGCATCACTGAGACGCCAGGTTAAGTGCAGTTTGTTTTTTAACTGGCAGGCAGCAGAGGCGTTCACTTCTGAATCAAAATGAAGTTTCTGTTGCGTTTCTGTTTCCGTTTCCGTTTCCGGGTTAGAGCAAAGCCGGCGTCTGGTCTGTTGACTACCGCTTCTGTCCCGGACATTGTTCACCGTTTATTTTCCCTCTATTTTCTGTTCCAAGTGTGCTCGTCTTTCTGCTGTTTTGTTGATTCCGTGCCTCTCCAGTCCATCATGCATCTGCACTGTCACCCCATTCATTTGCTCTCGCTCCACGGACTATTAGCTACCTTAGCCAGCTAGCTATCAGCTAGCTATACCGTACCACCACTGGATTTATCCGTCTCACATCTTTGAGTGTGCGACTGCTGGCTCCGGACTCGGGTGAGTGCGCTTGTGTGTTTGTGGTGGTGATTGTGTCAACCCGGACTGACCCGCTCCGTCCCTCACCAACTACATCAGCCCAGCTGTCTGGCTATCCGGCCAGCGTTCTCGGGGGAGCCTCCACTCCCTGCTAGCTCGTCAGCCGTAGCCTAGCTGTGTGCCGACATGGCACAGCAGGGTTTTCTGGCCGCCCGGGTACAGTCTGGGGCAACTGACACCACTAACCTCACCAACGTCACCACCCGGTCCACTGCTGCTTCCACACATCTCACTGCCCACCAGCTTTTAGCTAATCAGCTCCTCCTCTGCCAGCATATTACCCGGACTACTCTCAGCTGCTGTCTCTTCTCATCTCCTCTGTGGACTATCACTCCTGCTACTCCAGGCTCCTACTCCACCAACATCTCCCACACTCATCTACACTGCTGCTGACCTTCACCGTCTCAATAATAACCAACGTCTCCCTCCTGCTGCTGCTACCGCAGCTAGCAAAGCTGGGATCCTCCACCGCCGCTACATCCACCGTGGCTCTGGTCTCTCTCCCAACCGACACTCCCCCGAGGGCTCACCCAGCCCCTCACTCTGGACTGCTTCTCGCCCCCCCTGTCACCCCCACCTCCCGCACTACCAACCTCAACAACCTCCGCCCCTTCCCTCCTGCTCCCCCATCCATCTCCCTTGCACTGCTGAATTGTCGCTCCCTCTAAAACAAATCACCGTCATATCTGAACTGCTACTGGACAACAACATTGACTTCCTTCTCCTATGTGAAACATGGCAACAGCCCCTGGACTTTTACGCTCTCAATCAAGCCACTCCCTCCAACTACAGCTACATCACCAAACCCCGCCTCTCCAGGCGAGGGGGAGTGTTGCTGTTCTCCATAAACTATCCCTAACTATCACTGAACTGAACCTCAACCTCCCATCTATCTCATCCTTTGAATACCTCGCCTTCTCCCTCCCCAACTCTATTAGCACTGTTCTCATCTACCGTCCCCCAAAGCCACACCCCTCTTTTCTCTCGGAACTCTCAGAACTCCTCACCATTGCATCCTCTCTCCCCTCCCGCCACCTACTCACCGGTGACTTCAACATCCACATCGATCAACCCACTGACATCCGATCTCCTCTCTCTCCTGGACTGTCTCCTGGACATCATCACCGCATCCAAGACAACCACCTGCTCTCTCGACCCCCTCCCAATGACCCTCATCAAGGCCTGCCTCCCTGTCCTCCTCCCTCACCTCACCACCTCTTCAACCAGTCTCTATCCCTTGGTCACTTTCCCACTGCCTACAAACTCGCCTCCATCACCCCCATCCTCAAAAAGACCACCCTGGACCCAGCCAACCTCTCCAACTACCACCCCATCTCCACCCTCCCGTTCCTCTCCAAAACCCTTGAACGCATCTTCGCCGCCCAACTCCACACCCATCTCCAGTTCAATAACCTCTACGAACCCGTCCAGTCTGGACGGGTTCAAACTCACCCAAAACCCTCCCCCACATCGAAACCTGCATCTCTACAATAAAATCATGGCAGAGCTCCTCCTCATAGGCACCAAATCCACCCTCAATAAAACCGGACCCATCCTACTCACCATCAGCACCTCCTCCCTGGCACGCAATCTCTGTGTTATCCTGGACCCCACTCTCTCCTTTGATCCCCAGGTCAGCTCCATTGTCAAGACTCCTACTTCCACCTCCGCCGCATCGCCAAAATCAGACACTGCCTCTCTCCCCCTGCTGCCGAATCCCTCATCCACGCCTTCATCTCCTCCCATCTTGACTATTGCAACTCCCTCCTCACTGGCATCACCTCTCATTCCCTCCATAGACTCCAACTGGTCCAGAACTCTGCTGCCCGCTTCCTTACCCACCTGGGGGTTCCTTATACACCTGGTCCCGTGAACACATCACTCCCATTCTCCACTCTCTCCACTGGCTCCCCATCAAACAGCGCATCATTTACAAGACACTCCTCCACACCTTCAAAGCCCTCCACCACCTGACCCCCCCCCCCCCCCCCCCTATGTGTCTGACCTCCTCATCCCCCACCGCCCCACCCATGCCCTCCGATCCTACTCCACTCTCTTTTACATTACCCAGATCAAAACTCAGATCCTTTGGCGACAGAGCCTACTTCTGCATAGCACCCCGACTCTGGAACTCTCCCCAACCTGTCCGCAACTCACCCTCACTCCTCACATTCAAGTCCCGTCTGAAAACCTTCCTCGTTTCCCAAGCCTATGACCTCCCCTACCCATAACCGCTGTCCTGTCCCTGCCCCTCATATTCCACTCCATCATCGTGCTTGTGTTGGACAAAACAAAGACACAGCTATGGGAGCTGCTCAAGCTTGGAATAGAATGATGTCACTGGCTCGCCAACTGCCCAATTTCAGAATTACTCAGAGGGGATTTCAGGACTTCAACAGAGATCAACATCAACAATGTTAACAATTAACCTGCAGTCTTACCAACCAGCCAGGTCATTTAAGATATGGGATGGAATTCATAATTACTGTCATAATTGAGTCAGATTAGATTAGATTCAACTATATTGTCATTGTGCAGAGTACAGATACAACGAAATGTAGTTGGTGTTCTAACCAGAAGTGCATAATAGTGATTAAGGTGCAGTATCTACACGAATAGTGCACTATGAGTAGTAAAGTAAACAGTAGCCCTATAAAGTAAACGGTAAACAGATAGTGCTGCATAAAACAGAATCATATTTTTATAATAATGAAATTAATTGGATTCTTCACACTACGAAATAAGGTTTTCCAGGAATATCCAGACTTCCAAACACAAGGGAGTAAGTAAAGCTGCATTGCAAAAAAAATAACTACTGAAATATTGTTCACACCTGTGATTCATAGGTGTTTACTCTGGGGGTGGTGTGCAGGAAACGAACTGACATTTAACTAAGGTTCATTCGCATATAAATATAATTACATAAAAAATTGCATAGTACTTGGATTCAGGCCTCTCATATTGATGGAGTCACATTCTTCATTTTACCAGCACTTTTGCCAAACTACTGGGCTACAGGCAAACTGTTCATGAAATCCACTTTAAATAAATCAGGAGATAGAACTTCTACATATCATCAATTATGGCTCATATATGCATGACGAATAATTGGTGTCGTGCTTTTAAGAACCATTGACAACAGAAATAAATAACTTTATACAAATCCACTACTTACATTTCCCCCCCCATAATTTATCCATACGCAAAGCCAGAAACGTAGACGCAACTAAATAAAACATTTTAACCTGTATGAGTTTTATCATGAGACGATGCATCATAAAAAAAAAGCCCTGTCATCAGTAGGGACCACAACACCAGCGCTCCAGAAACAATGATTAATAGAACCACTAACACACATCACGCAGTGTGTACGGGCCTGCACACACACAGAGCCGCTGCACGGCACCCTGGGCTGCCCTGGGTCTCCCACACCGAGGTAACACGGCCACCTTAGGGTGCCCTGGGTCTACCACACCAAGATAATATGGGGCCCCCACACCGAGTTAACACAGCACCCTAGGGTGCCCTGGGTCTCCCACACCGTGTCAACACGGCCACCCTGGGTCCCCCACACGGAGTTAGCACGGCACCCTGGGGTGCCCTGGGTCTCCCACACCGAGTCGTTCCTGGTCCCCCACATTGAGTTAACTCACTACTTACTATCAAGCTTCTCCACCGCAGACGCGTCCCCGTCGTTGAGTGTCATTTCGTCGGCCTCGCCGTGTCCGTGTTCGGGGTCCATGTCGGTTCCTCGACCCGCGTCAGACCCTTTGTGGAGCCTGGCGGCTCCGAGGCGCTCCGTGGCTAACCCGGCTAGGCCGTACTCTGCTCCATACTCAGCTAATATCACTCTTTTTAACACGTATTCTGCCTAGCAGATGAATGGACGCTGATGTATATACCCTTTGTGTTGTGACAACAACAAAAACACTAATGATCCAAGGTTAACTGCACGGACTAGCCACCCGAAAACAACAAGCCCTTTGGGTCGGGGTGGTGCGGAGTGTTAGCATACTTAGCTTAGCCTAGCTTGCTGCTTCTGCTAGCGAAGTGCGCTTTTTGAATACGCATGCGCGGTGTCATTCTCACCACATGTTATTTGTGAACCAATTTGTTGCTACAACTATATATTACTTTCAATTTACACTACAAAAAAATGTTTCTATGTTATGTAAGGCATGGTGGACTTGTGTTGTTCTTCTAAAATTATCTCAAACAAAACACAAGTTTACACATTCAATGTCACAACCCTTACAATCATAACTATGACTGTAGTTTAATAACAATATTCAGGAGCATGTCGAACGACAGATGTGATTTATATAACAATGAGGTTAGACTCTGATTCAAACTTTTTTCAAGCCAGATTTCAGCTTTCTAAAACACACAATAGTTGCCAAGGGAATTAAGAATGCAGAAGTCAACTACATTTAAATTATTATTCTCAACTGGCTTCTGTGTGGTGATTACGAATCAATATCATCTACTCAAAACGTCGTATTCACCACAATAAAACTAAATTAATGGAATTTGATCTCTACATGAGCACCCAAGAATATTTTTAAATTGACATTGAGATAATAATCATACACATTTCGAAAGCTATACCGTCCTTTACAAGTAGTACGCCATATCAATAGTATCTTGGTAATATTTATCATGACTAATCTCTACCTCAACAGTAGGGGAGGACATTTTACAATACTAACAATAAAGGATCTTTTTTTATGAACAATGTTGTGTTTTATTTATACAATTAGACATGACATGTGCATCCTTGTGGGCGAGCTACCTAAAGGCTTGATACCAATTGTCTTTTGCAATTACATAGGATCACAAGGGAGACCTGTACACAAGTTTGGAATTTTCCACCAAACACACAAACACAAATATCTCTGTTGTTGTCTGTACATTTTCACTGTAGAGAAGTCAATGTTACTTGGAAATGTTTGTCTCAGGTCATTCAGCCAGCCCAGCCTGGCCATAAACACTCCATCAACTATTGCTGTGGCAAGTTGTTTGTGGTGAAGACAAAACCTGCCATGATGTCAGTCATCGTTTAAAAAAATATAGTCATGCAAGCTGCATAACAGAGCATCTCCACTGCTTCAGTACTGCCACAGTCCCCTCTCTCCTCAGCATCCTGGAAGGAAGTCTGATGGAAGAGATGTCACCGTCATGGGTCTGCGGTGAGGAACCGAGCCTGGCAGCCACACAAAGGCACATGTACTACGCATCGGACAGGGAACCCGACAGCAAGTTACCAAAAAGTAAATAGCTCTCAAATGAAAACCAACCCATTTATAAATTCACCAGAACATCTTAACTCCTCACAGAGATTATTTATTTCAATAAAAAAAAAAAGCTGAAATGCAATCAGTCAAACATGAATCTTAAAACCGTTAGCAGAGGACATGCATACACATTCTACTGCAAGCTCCCAGTGTGCATTTGAAATGTTGTAAATCGCATACGGATTACATTACAAGTTGTGCATAACCAACTTTCCCTTCAAATGTTTTATCACGCTGTTCGAATATATTGGATTACTGTAAGAGATTGTTGTATGACAATGACGATGATGTAAGAGGCTATTCAGACCGAAAGAAGTGCAAAGATAACACCAGTTACCAACGTCAATTCTCTCCTTGAGCATGTTCCAGGTAATGCATTTCTAGGTCCTTTTCCCGAGGGACAGAGTGACCACATATCGTGCACTGCAGAAGCCCCTCGGGTGCAAAGGGCAAACGGCCCCCCAGATTGTGTGGTCCTGTCCGGGGGCTGAGCTGAGGTAGGGTCCGGCCCATTTGTGGTCTCATCACTGCCTGTGGTGTAAAAAAAAGATTTGGGTATGGAGCTCTGGTAAGTGCAGCGACAGAATGAAGAGAGTGAGGGCCAGGCAAAGCAAGAGGCAGAGGTAGAGGAGCAAGTGGAGGTGAGAAAAAGGGAGAAGCTTGATTTAGGATAATTTGAGTTCCAGTTACCATTGGTTGCTGCTGCAGTTCCTGTGCGTTCCCTGGTTTGATGTGTCCAGGGAGCAGTGCTTGAGGGCCAACATGATTCGTTTGGAAACCCCAAACGGCAGGTCCTAGTCCGTGGGCAAAATGCTGAGGCGGGTGCGGTAGCGAGATTGGACCGTTCTGGGGAGACGTCTGATTGGTCCAGCCTGGCTGTAACTCACGGTTAACACCCGGTTTGTCTGAGAGGCTTGAAGTCTTTGGAATGCCTGTAGGTGTCTGCAGGTCCCACAAAGTGCTACATACTTCCAGAGATGCAGGGGTTGGACTTAACACAGCCTTGCTTTGGTCTAATTGAGTTGAAGATGAGACAACTGCTAAACTTGGGGACCGTTGCTTTTGCAGCTCACCTCCATTGACTCTTTTTTCTGACTGGCCAACAGTGGGTGGAATTGCTGTATGTGGATTAAATTCATCTTTTTTGGGGGTGGATTCTTGCTTACTTGCAGAGATCTGTGAGGTTACAGGAGTAGGTTTTACACTCCAAAGTGCTGCTCCATCCACATAGGTTGCAGACACAGGAAAGTGATGCGATGAGCTATTTGAGGCCGCAACAGTGGAAGTGGACACACCTCTAAAAATCTCAGGCTGGGCTTGCACGTGTTTCTCGACCTCGCAAACTATCGATGGAGAGACTGCTTTGGGCACAGCCGTTTGAAGGGAACCAGAAATAAAAATTGAGCTGTCTTTCATCGACGTCTCCGAACTCGGAAGTGAACTAGGGTTAGAAAGGGACTTCAGTGGACTGTGGTGGAGCTGTGCAAACACTTGGGGCTGATTAGACATTTGAGCCAATGAAACGAGCAACACTTCCCCCCCATCCACCTTCCACTGGACCGGAGGACCACACTGTAATGAGCCCAGCTCGGCCTGGTTGGCCTTCGTTTGTGTTTGGGCTGACAACAAAGGGGCTTGTGTTTGGAATGCATTTTGGCCACCTTCCATGTCTCTTAGCTGTCGAGGAGCCACTAACTTCGCTTCATGACTCTTCTGATGAACAATCAGGCTGCTTGACCAAGAAAAGCTTTTGGGGCACACGGAACAGCGATAGGGCCTTGCTCCTTTGTGCGCGTTAATGTGATCACGGAGCAAACATGCCAACGTAAAACTTCTGTCACAAAGATGACACTTATGTCGTTTGTGGCCTTTGTGAGACAACAGGTGCTCTTTGAGTTGGGCCTCATCCGTGTAAAAGTTGCGGCACTTAGCGCAGTGGAATGGTTTTGCCCGATGCAGCTTTAGATGAGTCTTCATGTTCTGAAGGAAGGCGAATTCTTTGCCACAATCTGGACACTTATGGGGCTTTTCACCTGTGTGGATCATCAGGTGCTGCCGCAAGTAGCTGTTGTATCTAAAAGATTTGCCACACACATTGCATTGGTATGGCTTGTCCTTAGAATGGACACGCATGTGAGCCTCCAACACAGAACGCTGGAGGAACGTTTTGCTACAATGTGGGCATTTGTGTGACTTGCTATGACTTTCAATACTTCGTCTCTCTTGGACATGCTCAGCAGACACCTGCTCTAAATAGTGAGCGTCTGACCTGTGGACTTTTAACAAATGTCCATAATAACTGAGCTTATTGTGGAAAATACTTGGACACTGAGGGCAGTTGTAGCCCTTTTCCGGGATCGAAGGTTTGATCTCCTTGGTGGGTAAATTGTCCAGTTTTTCATACTCTGCCTCGTGAATCAGCATGTGGGCTCTCAGGTTAGCTGGAATGGTAAACTTCAGGGGGCACAGAGGACAGCTATACAGTTGCCTTGGTTCTACACTCTGACCCGTGTTCTCCTTCCCAAGTGCGTGAGCAGGCTCATGTGAAGGCACCGGGTCTTGTTTATCAGGAGCCACCAGAGGGGTAGCAGTGGAGAGTCTATGCTGACGGTAATGGGCCTTCATGTTTTGGGCAAAGGCAAATTTCTTCCCACACTGTGGGCAGCAGAATGGTTTGTGACCTGTGTGGAGAAACTGGTGCTGATGGAGAAGACTGCTGTACTTGAAGGCCTTCCCACAGATATAGCACTGGTGGGAGGGCAGGTTTCCTGTGTGCCGACGCCGGTGGTCTTCCATGACTGAATAATGTTTGAACGCCATGCCGCACTCAGGACACTCGTATGGCTTCAGGGCAGCGTGACATCTCTGGTGGGCGCGGAAAGCGGGGCCGTCGGAGAAATGTGTGTTGCACTCTTGACATTGGAAAATGTTCTCAAGCGAGTGTATCTGCATGTGCCTGGGGATAGCCACCTTAAACTGAAACTCTCGGCGACACAGGGGGCAGTGGTAAGGCTTATCTGGACTTTTGCTGCAATTGTGGTCCCTCAGCTTTACTACTGTTGAAAACAACTTGCCACAGTGTGCACATGTGAACCGCCTCCCCTCGCTTGTGACTGCATCCTTCTGTGGCCCTGCAGGTCGTGGCCCTGCAAGTTGTGGCTGTACTGGCTGTGGCCCTGCAGGTTTTTGCTGCTTCTCTTTGTGTGCCTTTCTGTGTTTGATGAAGCTGCTCCGGTCCTGAAAGGTCAGGCCACATTCTTTGCAGGTAAGCGGCGTGGGGTCATTGTGTGCATGGAAGTGCCGGTGAAGATTCAAAGTCTCTCTGCGATTAAACCTTTTCCCACAATCCTTGCACTGCAGACTCGACCTGTTACGTTTCCCTTTGGCATCTGCTTGACCAGGCATGCTGTCCACACCGTTTCCAATCCTTTCTCCTCCATCAACATCCACTTCCAGCCCATTCAACACATTAGTCTCTTGCCTCTGTTCATCAGCACAGTGCTTTCTTTGGTCAACATTCTCCCCGTCTGCATCAGATCCATCATCAGCAGGCTTATGAGGCTGCACCATGGGCTTCGTAAAGTTATCCTTGTGGTCTGAAAAGAAGCACAGCATGAGATTAATAATTTCACGTCAAAATATTCTGGTGTTTAACTCATGTTTCCAACCGACCCTTCAGTTACTGCACTTGCTTGTCGTATGAAGATAGATCTGGGATACACAGCAACAGGACCAAAGCAACAGTGAATGCTAACGCTAAACGCTAACGCTGTGAAGCAGAAACCGTAGCATACCACACTGCTGGTCCTTCGCCTCGTCGTCCCTGTATTCATGTCCAGACTCAGGACCACGGGGCTTGTCGTCGCACGGCATGTCAACCCCTGCCAGCCGTCCTGGTGAACGACCCTCCAGCGGTTCCACAGGGGTCCCAGTCCGCAGTTCACCGACACACTCCGCGGGGTTCACGGTGTTAGCGCCGTCGCTGCTGCCTGCACGGCCGTCCCGTGTGTTGCCGGGGCAAACAGAGACATCTCCCGTGGTCATAGTGTCGGTGTGCGGTGTGTCACACTCCGGCTGACACGCACCGGCGCTCCCCAATGACCCCGTGTCCTCCTCACCGGTAGAACCCTGCTCCGTGGGACAGTGAGACGCGTCCACGGCGGCCATGTTTCCCCCATCTACCCCCCTGTCTGTTAAGGCCTGCTAGCGTGTAGCATGTAGCGTGTAGCATGTAGCACTGTGCTGCCATCCGGCTGTCGGTCCGGTGCTCGACGGGCAGCACCTGCTGTGACCCGGGGCAGACACGCGACGCGCCGGACTGGTTTCGTTAGTGGATCAGAGTTGACTTTATTACAGTTTCATTGATATATTACGGAGAATATTTACAAAATAAAAATAGGGCGAGATTGAACGCAGGTATTTGATTCCGGCGACCTGCGTGCATACTATCAGTATTGCATGCAATACATAGCCAGACATACATCTTTATATTATTATTATCATCGATACTAAAATATCAAAGCCGACGGAAACACATTTAATGTGTTTGAGGTCCTGGAGGGCAAAGTCCTAAGTGGGAGGCAAATATGGTATTTTATCACATTCTTTAAATTGGCTTGTCTAAAGCAAGCATGGGACAACTGAAAAGTTAGACAATAAACGCGTTTCTTTTTGTCTGAAAATGTTGAGGAATGTTTCTGTTAAACGGTTAACAAAGCACAGGCATATATTTATTAACAATATTCTATCTCCATGTTCAGTAACGTCTGCAGAATACATGACAATGTTACACCTGTCTATCTACAGCATTCAGAAAGGTCTAACTAGGAGTGCTTTCAAACAAATTGCATTTTAAACATCAACAACTGTTATTTAAAAGGTATTGAAAGCTGCTCTCACACCTGGCCATTCCATAGAACTAATGCAACGGGACAAAATTATTTAATGGCATATTCTTCAGTGTTTTACTTTGCACATCTCTGTCAAAAGTAAAACGATCGGAGTAGAAAATAAGCATTCATGGTATATCATAGATATAGACACAATGAGTAGAGCACCCTTCGGCTCAGCTTCACGTTCAGACGGTTCATGAATGGATGCAGCTTCGCCGTCTCGTCATCAACGCCGTCTCCTGCGTCTGTGCTCCACCGTCCTGCCGCGCCGCGGCCGGTGGCCCGCCCCGTTCACGGGCCGCTCCGGGGGGAAGGGATCGCGTGCCGGAGAGGACCGGGGCGGCGCCGCCGACTGGTCACTGGGGGGTAGAAAAGGCTTTGGCTGCGCTGCTGGCTGGCTGAACTGCGGCTGCTGCTTTGCTACATGTAAGTGCTGCTGGCGCTCCGGGGTTTGCTGGGGGTGCTGGAGGGGGTCTGCCGGGGGCTGCTGTGTTTCCAGCGGTTGGAGAGGCTGAGGTTGCTGTGAGGACGCGTGTGGTTGAGACGCGGCCGCCTGCTGCTGGACACGCTGTGGCTGCTGCTGCTGCTGCTGCTGCTGCTGCTGCTGCTGGGACTCCAGGACCCCCAGGAGTCTCTGCAGCAGGATGTTGTTCTGCTGTAGACTGGATGCTAACATCTCCTGGGAGGCCACCAGTGTTCTCATGTCGCGCCTGAAACCTTCCCCAAACTCCATCAGGCTCTTCTCCACGCGGTCGCCCAGCTGCAGGGCCGCGTCCCCCAGGCCGTGCAGCTCGTCTTCCAGCCAGGAGCTGCGGGGCTGCGTCTCCAGAGGTCCCGGCTGGGCCCCCAGCGAGGGCGGGGGGCTGGGCTGCGGGCTGCCGTTGAGGAAGGGCGCGCTGTAGAGCGGGGAGGGGGGCAGCCATCGCTCCGAGGGAGGGGGGGGTCCGATGCCCAGACTGAGTCCCAACCCCAGTTTGTCCTCCATGCTGTGCTCCGCGCCCTCGCAGTCTGGCTCTGCCTCCTCCCTCTCTCGCTCAGCCTCCTCCTCGTCCTTCTCCAAACCATCTCGCTCTGACCCGTCCCCCGTTCCAACTGAAAGAGAAAAAAAACAATATTCTAAAACTGTAGATGGCTAACAGATAATAACTAGCATATCTTAAAACATCACAATGACAAAGCATCCGTCTCCTGCTGGTTCCTACCTGCTTCCGAGTCTGTCAAGCATGGAAAACTAGCCTTTGGTCTGGAGCTCTGCTTCTGTCTAGCCTGTTGAAGCCGGGGGCTCGACTGAGAGGGTCTCCCGAGGATGGAAGCCCCCCGGCTGGAGGGCAGGTAGCAGCTGCGGTGGCGGGCGTCGGCCAGCCTTCCACCGTTTCGTCTCTTCAGGTCATCCCACCTCTTCTTCACCTCGCGCAGCGTGCGCGGCACCCTGGACACGGCGTTAACTCGCTCCAGGATCCCCGCCCAGATGCGCTCCCTTTCCCGGCGCCGCAGCCGCCCGGCCGGGCCGAACAGCTCGCCCTCGCAGCGCGTCACCTCAGACACCAGAACCTCCAGCTCCGCCCCACTGAACCGACTCTTCCTCTTACTGGCACCGCCTGCAGCCAGCGCAGCCGACATGCCTCTGCCTGCACGAAAATTAAAAAATAAATAAAAAACGCTAAATAACATATTTTGCTCTTCTTAACCATTATCTTAACTGGTAGCACGATTACTATTATTTTGATTGTTATTATCATCATCATGACATGGAGTCGTTTCTGCTCACTTTGTTCAATAGACAAGAGTTCATCCGAGGACATCCCTGGAGCCATGTTTGGGTGCACCACCACCACGTTGAACGGGAGCCCCCCGGGGAGTCCGCCGCTCTGGTCGCAGCTGCCCTCCGAGTCGTCGTCCTCCCTGGGGAAGCCATCTTCAGAGGCTCCCCCGCCGAACGGGCCCTCCGGAGACTCCACTTTGATGTGCATGGGAGGAGAGTGCTCGTACAGCAGCCCCCCCGCCTCGTAGTACTCGGTCATCGGTCAGCTCAGGCGCGCCGAGGAACCCGCTGGAAAGTCACTTCCGGGCTGGAGCTCCATCAATACAAGTTTTGCGTATGAACTAACTGACTTCTATGTAAATAAGCACTGCTATATACATCGTGTTACAATATGCATGTATGATATGTATGCGTTTGGGGACTTGGTACACCGACTACCAAGGGGTCGCTCATATTAATATGCGTCTTACGGGTTATCTGGAATCATGTCATTTTTATCATATTTCAAATCAATGTAGGTCAATAAAAATCGACATTGTCCAAATGTCAAATCCGGCCAGTCAAGGGACATCGTCGGATCGCCACAGAGCTTTAAACCCTCAAGCCTTCGCCTTGAAACGGGCATCTATGTGATAAATAAAGTTCAAGGACATGAAACCCGGAGTATCAGTCTGCAAGAAGGGGGAGATTGCTGCAATGCAAAGAACAACATAGTTTTATGTATTTCCATGACATTACTCAAAACAGTATCAGACAGTCCTCCCGACTTCAGTACATCAGTATATTGTCGCATTGGTGAGTCTTTTCTCTTCACTCCATCCGCAATGGTTGCGCATCCCGCATCTATTAGGTGCTGATGATGCATTGTAGCTCGGCCATACACCACCACAAGAACCAGGACACACTCACTCTTAGAGCTGTAATACACCATGAATTAACACAAGGATAAAGGACTAATGCGTAGTTCTGCTTACCTGAAGGAAACTGCGAACCAAAACAAACATTTGGTGCAGCTGTTAGCTCCTCTGCCAACACAGCGTCGGAGCGGTCGCTTGAGATTGACGTCACCGAGGGGCGCATTCAAGAGCAAAACTCCACCAGACACACATGTTATAACAAAGGTATCCCACTCCCCACAAGTTATACGTTGCATACATGATATTAGACCATCTCATTCTCTTGTGATAATGTATGTTTGGTTGAACACATCTACACCTCACGTTCATTTTAGATACATTTCAGATCATGGTCATTGTTAACAGTTTGATATGTCCACTCCGGACCCTGTAGTTTGTACTTATACGCTATGTCCTCGACACTGTTCGTTGTGGAAAACTTCAGAGGATTACGATGTGGAAAGTAAAAGCAGATGGGACCCATGTTCCATCTTCCCAGGCTGAGGCAACTCTTCCATTTCCCAGACAAGGTAATCAGTAACCAACAGGCAGTGAGAAGGCGGATAAGGATGCGTGAAGTTGGGTATATAAGACCTTCCAGCCGCTGCTGGATGTAGTAGCATCACCACGCAACCATGAAATACTTCATCTTGTTGGCTCTTTTTGCCGTGGCATGTAAGTTCTGCATTTAAATGTACTTTTTTTGTGTGCAAATGAAAAATATCTAATGAAACACTTCTATTTGTTATTGTGATGTATTTGATCGTGTGGCTATTGTTTGGTTTTGTGTTCAAGTTGCTGCCCCTCTGGAGGATGAGGAGGATAAGATTGTGGGGGGATACGAGTGCAGGAAGCACTCCGCAGCCCACCAGGTGTCTCTGACCTCTGGCTACCACTTCTGTGGAGGTTCCCTGATCTCCAGCACCTGGGTGGTGTCTGCTGCTCACTGCTACAAGTCGTGAGTAACCCTCAACCAGAACCTCCTCTTTAGAACCTCCTCACGCTCTGATCCTACTCACTGTGTTGCCCTTCTGCTGAGCGTTAGAATACAGTCAAACAGGAAGACCTCAGTGCTTACAGAAACAAGGGTTGTTAAATTGGGTCACCGTGGCCCCGCTCTAAAGCTTCCTCCCCACAGCCGCATTCAGGTGCGTCTGGGAGAGCACAACATCGCTGTCAACGAGGGAACCGAGCAGTTCATCAACTCTGCGAAGGTCATCAGGCACCCCAGATACAACAGCCGCAACCTGGATAACGACATCATGCTGATCAAGCTGAGCAAGCCCGCCACCCTGAACAGCTACGTCCGCACCGTGGCGCTGCCCTCCAGCTGCGCCGGCTCCGGAACCCGTTGTCTGATCTCTGGATGGGGCAACCTCAGCGGCTCTAGCTGTAAGGGCACCCCCAACCGAACACCCGGCTCGGACGTTTCCCCAGCCACCGCAGAGTGACGTTATCCCTGACCCTCTCTCCTGTCTCCTCAGCCAACTACCCCGACCGTCTGATGTGCCTGGATGCCCCCATCCTGAGCGACAGCAGCTGCAGGAGCGCCTACCCTGGACAGATCACCTCCAACATGTTCTGTGCCGGGTTCCTCGAAGGAGGCAAGGACTCCTGCCAGGTATGGGGAGAGGACGGCCGCGCTGTCTCTGACTCACTGTACTACTTGGCCAGCAGCTGACCCTGATGTTTGTGTCTCAGGGTGACTCCGGTGGCCCCGTGGTGTGCAATGGGCAGCTCCAGGGAGTGGTGTCCTGGGGTTATGGCTGTGCCCAGAGGAACAAGCCGGGTGTCTACGCCAAGGTCTGCAACTACAACTCCTGGATCAGGAGCACCATGTCCTCCAACTAAACTAAGATTGCTTTACTGTAGCCAACAGTTCATGTTAAATGAATAAAGTGATTCAAAATCAATTCAGCGGTGACTGTGTATTGCTTTGTTTACTAATTGTCAAGAACAGTATTGGAAAATGTTTTCACTGACATTATTTTTACCTTTTTTGTTGAGTGAGCTTAAATGTTGAAACACAGTGAGACATATTTCAGGTTAGGCCCAACTCAAATGTGTTTCTTTCTATAAACAAAAACATATTTAAATAAAAAAAAAGGCATTTCTAAAGATGGTTTTGGCGTGTTCAGAGGACTATGGTAACAGAAGAGGTCTGGTCTCCGGGGAGTACACAACACACAGTCCCTCCATGCTGTGGACATAAGGACCAGGAATGCCTTTAACGAGGCATCACGCCACTAATGTCATGGTGGAAGAAAACCATGAGTTGTAAATGAAACATTGCAGTGTAACTGAAGACGCACGGCCCAAACCGCACGCAGGCGGAGGCAGAAACACCGCTCAAGACGTACGCTTGAAAGCAATTTCCTACTGTAAGACACTGGCATGAATGTTAAACGAGTTGACGAAAAGAGAAAACAAGTTTCCAATCACTTTGATGATTAGTATTACATCTCTCAATGATTTTAACAAAGAAATTGTAAATTGTATACAAGTTAATTTTATGACCTCCAAGAAGATTAAAAAAAAAACAATTCAGAGAATATGGGATGAGTTGCATGAAAACAAGTTCAGATGGATGAACCTTATGCAAGTTATTCTCAATGTTATACCTCCAAATAAAGTCACTCTCACAGTATAACAAAAGCAATGAAGAGCCAGCATCTCACCAGAAATATGTCAAAAGTGCATACTTGACAAAAATATAAGTACAATATTCCATGAGAAAGATGCACAAATAATACATATTTAAGAAACACACTAATAATATACATTGTCCTTCAAAAGGTAAATGTGAACTCAAAGTATCCTTATGACACCGAATTCAGTCTTGTTTGTTTATGTTCAATCATAACTGCAAAATAGGTGAAATATAACATGAAACATGAACGGAATATATTCATTAATATTTGCCAGTCCCCATATGGTGCAAAGTCCTGCACATTGTACAAGACATGTGTTGTGATTCTCAGATCTACTTTAGTTTGTTCAGCAGACTGCCCGTTTTGAAAAAATGAATATGAAAACTTAGTCAAGGGAACAGCCTTTTTTTAATATAAAAAAAGGTAATCTATAAAACATTGTTAAACCAATAACCCACCCCTATAGAAAACGATCATGCAAAAAATATGCAGAAAAATACCCATGCAAAAAAATCTTTTGGAACATTTGCTTTTTTTCCCCTTTAAACAATACAGTAACACCACAAAACAAAAGTTATATGTATGGCCATGTTTATAGATTGTTGTAGAATTAAATCTGATAACGTGATTAAAATCAATAAATGCACATCGTTTTATCAGTTCAGATTGTGCATTGGTGTACAACAGCCAAAAAAAAAGTTCATAGGAAAAATGTATGGATCACAATCAATATGTACATTGGCTGCCAGATGTGAGTTCACACACTGGTCACTGTTTGAAAAGCTGACCTCTAACTAGGAGGCTGTCCTTGGTCATGGAGGGATGAAGGTGAAGTGGCTGCTATAAAAGGCTCTGCATAGTAGTGCATTTCACTACGACAGTCACACATCACCATGAAGGCCTTCATTCTTTTAGCTGTGTTCACAGTGGCATGTAAGTACAACAACTTAATAACTGCAAAGAATCTGCTATTATCAATTGTATTACTGCCAAGCTAAATGTTAAGCATTGTAAGAAAGCTTTCATGTCATTACCTGTACTGTTATACTGTACGGTACTGGGGTGACCGCAGCCCAGTGGGTAGAGTGGGTGGACAGAGCGGGTGGACAGAGCGGGTCGTCCACTAACCGTAGGGTTGGCGGTTCGATCCCCTTGATCCCCCTCCTCCAACTGTCCAAATGTCGAATCCCACAAATGTACTGATTGTAAGTCGCTTTGGACAAAAGCGTCTGCTAAATGCCTCCTTTTACTGTGCTGATAACTTCAGTCATGTAAACACACTTTCCACTCGTCAACCCTGACAACGTTATATTCTCCATCAGTTGCTGCCCCTCTGGAGGATGAGGAGGATAAGATTGTGGGGGGATACGAGTGCAGGAAGCACTCCGCAGCCCACCAGGTGTCTCTGACCTCTGGCTACCACTTCTGTGGAGGTTCCCTGATCTCCAGCACCTGGGTGGTGTCTGCTGCTCACTGCTACAAGTCGTGAGTAACCCTCAACCAGAACCTCCTCTTTAGAACCTCCTCACGCTCTGATCCTACTCACTGTGTTGCCCTTCTGCTGAGCGTTAGAATACAGTCAAACAGGAAGACCTCAGTGCTTACAGAAACAAGGGTTGTTAAATTGGGTCACCGTGGCCCCGCTCTAAAGCTTCCTCCCCACAGCCGCATTCAGGTGCGTCTGGGAGAGCACAACATCGCTGTCAACGAGGGAACCGAGCAGTTCATCAACTCTGCGAAGGTCATCAGGCACCCCAGATACAACAGCCGCAACCTGGATAACGACATCATGCTGATCAAGCTGAGCAAGCCCGCCACCCTGAACAGCTACGTCCGCACCGTGGCGCTGCCCTCCAGCTGCGCCGGCTCCGGAACCCGTTGTCTGATCTCTGGATGGGGCAACCTCAGCGGCTCTAGCTGTAAGGGCACCCCCAACCAAACACCCGGCTCGGACGTTTCCCCAGCCACCGCAGAGTGACGTTATCCCTGACCCTCTCTCCTGTCTCCTCAGCCAACTACCCCGACCGTCTGATGTGCCTGGATGCCCCCATCCTGAGCGACAGCAGCTGCAGGAGCGCCTACCCTGGACAGATCACCTCCAACATGTTCTGTGCCGGGTTCCTCGAAGGAGGCAAGGACTCCTGCCAGGTATGGGGAGAGGACAGCCGCGCTGTCTCTGACTCACTGTACTACTTGGCCAGCAGCTGACCCTGATGTTTGTGTCTCAGGGTGACTCCGGTGGCCCCGTGGTGTGCAATGGGCAGCTCCAGGGAGTGGTGTCCTGGGGTTATGGCTGTGCCCAGAGGAACAAGCCGGGTGTCTACGCCAAGGTCTGCAACTACAACTCCTGGATCAGGAGCACCATGTCCTCCAACTAAACTAAGATTGCTTTACTGTAGCCAACAGTTCATGTTAAATGAATAAAGTGATTCAAAATCAATTCAGCGGTGACTGTGTATTGCTTTGTTTACTAATTGTCAAGAGCAGTAACGGAAAATGTTTTCACTGACATTATTTTTACCTTTTTTGTTGAGCGAGCTTAAATATTGAAACCATGTCCTCCAACTAAACTACAACTCCTGGATCAGGAGCACCAAGTTCAACCAAATTAAGAATACTTGGGCCCTAAACCAATTAAATTAAACACTTTAATTGAAGTTGATGTTGAGTGTCTCTATTCTGCAGTTTAGTCCTATCAAAGAAGTCTTTTGTACTACAATTGTCTATTGTATTGTCTCAACACAATAAAACTTGAAAAGTTAAACTGAGAAAAATATTGTAATATAACATAAAATTATGTTATAAATAACCTTAGTGTAATACAACAGACAAAAACTAAAATTAAATACAGTAATTTATTCAAGATTTTCATCAGAAGCAGTCTCCACTAGCGCATTGTGGAATGCACATTCATGTTGTCTGGGTACTATTTTGGTGACATAATTGTCACATATGCACAAAAAGACGTCTGTTTAACAACAGATTAGACTGAGCACACAACCAGGAGGAAACTTGCTCCCAGTGAACAATAAGGTGCAACACTAATCGGGTAACAATTTGGCCGTACACTTTGAAATGTAATCTCAAAACATAGAAGACCCATCGCAACCTTTTCTTAGGAGTAAATCAAAATGAATGTTATTTACACTGGTATTTCAAAACATACTGGGCAGACCTTTCACCAAAGTAATGTATTTTCAGATAGAACAGCTTTGAAAGAATATCGTTAGAAGACAAACAAATTATATTTACATCATAATAGTTTTCTAAATAAATGTAGAATGTACAAATGTGCAAACCCAAGAGCTGCTGAAGTACGAGTCTGAGGAAGGACATGGCCAGTGAGGGTAGAGAGGTCACTGGGTTAAAGCTGTCCTCTGGCATGCTGCACATAGTGGAGGTAGAGCTCTGGGATGGCAGGATAGCAGCGACCACACACAACACATCGAATGTCCTCGGGAGACCCGTCACACACTCCTGATGCCGCAGCATCTGGGGAACACTGCTTTACTTCCAACGTTGGAACGTCTCCAACTGTGCCATGCCTCGCTGCGTGTTTAACAACCCCGGGGAGAAGAGGGTCAATGGGTCGTACAGGATGTGATGAATGAAAACTGTGAAGTGGATATAATGCAACGCTTTCCTGACGGCTGGCTATTGGACAAGATGGGGAGAAGTCACTATGGGGCTCACTGTGGGGTAAAGCGTGATTCACTGACGGGCTTGGAGTCCTCTCAGGACAATGACCAAGTGATGAAGTCAATTCCTTCACCTTGTGCACACCTGAGAAATGGCAGGCCTGGTGGCTGAACAGCAGGTCCAGTGTCTCAAAGCTGGCGCAGCAGAGCTCACACTGGAAAGGCAGGAGCCTCTTCTTCGCCTTCCGCTGAACCCAGTGGTACTCGGGGTGGCCGGCCATGTGCCTCTTGTAGGGCCCGACGAAACGGAAGCCCTGGCCGCACTGAGGACAGGTGAAGCGTCCCCGCTCCTGTCTGTGGAGCCTCTGGTGCTGCCAGAGTTTGGTCCAACTTGCAAGCGTCTTCCCACAACCACCGCAAGTGTAGCTCTGACCTCTTGCATGAGTGAGCATGTGTGCTCGCAGTCTGCCCATGTGTCTGAATAATCGCCCACAGTGAGGGCAGAAATACTTCCTGGGGTCGGACCGGTCATCAAGGTTATTTAACTTCGACACAAAGTGTGAGCGATGTTGAGGTATGACGGTGGAGTGAGAAGGTGTGCTTGAGACAACTCTTTCCTGGTGACGGAGCTGCAGTGTTGGTAATGGCGTGCTGCTCAAATCCTTGCCAACAGAATTGGAAGCTGGGACCGAGGTCAGAAAATTTGTCCCTGTAACCCGAAGCTGAGATTGCTGATTGGCTGACAACTTCCCTGCAGACTTATTTTTTGCCCTTCGTTTCTTGCAGTAATAGAGATGTGTGTTGTACTCCGATGGAAGACTAAAAAGCTTACCACACATCAAACAGTGGTGCAACTTGGCACTGCTGTGGGCTTTGACATGTCTGTGGAAGTCCTTCAACAAGAAAAAAGTACTCTTGCAGATGTCACATGTGTATGATAGTGACGCCTTCGACCTCCCTTTGATATAACTATTCAGCTTGGACTCCACTGAGGTGCATACATGGTTCTTAGCTTTTAAATATTCTGTGAAAGACTTCTTACAATGTATGCAGTTGTAACGGTTCTCGGACCAGTGGGTCAGCTGGTGAACACACAGAAAGTACTGCTGACAGAAGCCTTTTCCACACACGTCACATTTGTGTGGCTTGGAACCAGTATGGACATGTGTATGCCTTTCCAGGGCAGATTTATAGGGAAATTTTTTCCCACAGTACTGGCAAACACTCCCTTTCCTCTTTATTGAGGCTTGGCTGCCCAGGTTAGAGTCCTGGGTTCTCTTGTTACACTCCATTTTTAAATGGGCAGAATACTTTGAGCAATGTATTCTGTTCTTGCACTTGGGACATTTTTTATAAGACTTGGTTGACTTATGTTGATTCTTAAGATGAAGGTTTAAGTTTGAATTCTTGCCAAACCTCTTCCCACACACATGACAGTGGAAAGGCTTTTCCCCGGTGTGAGTGCGCTCATGGAGGATGTACTGGGACTTGAACTTATAGGAGCGGTCACACTCCCTGCACTGGAACCGCTCCTCTGGGGTTCCCTTCAGGGGGAGCTCATCGGAGCTGTGCTCAGACTCGCTCCCCTGGTCTAGTTTTAACCTTTTGAGATGCCCTTTAAGACTCCTCTTCCTCCCATATCTACTGCACTCCAATGAACTGTGATGAGATTTGTTTGGGTCCATTGAGGTAATTGGCTGCATTACATTTTTATCAAATGTATTACATGGATGGTGCGTGTTCGTGAGACCAATGCTGCTGGGAAACTCAGTCTTCCCTTCTGTTTGGTCAACAGATTGGGCAGATTTATGATCATTTCCCTCCAAATTGGTATGAAGTCGATTGAGATCAATCTCAATATCTTCTTCCTTTACACAAACATTGTTCTTCACAGTGCCTGTAGATTGCCAACACCCAGTATGGTTCCTAGATATGGATCCATCACTGCCATTCACATCCATTGATCCATTTGTTTTGGGAGGCCAAACTCCAGAATCATCTGACACTCGAGAACATACCTTTCTGCTCAGTTCAGCGTGCTGCAGGCTGGCTGGTCCGGACAGAGAGCCCTCCAGAAGAGATGGTTCCCCAACGTTCTTGTTCCCCTGGCTCGGCAGTCTTTTTTGGAAACGGCTTGAGAACCTCCGCTTGGTCTTGGGGCCATTCTTCTTAGACATGTTCCTGAGTCTCTGATTTGTTGGACTTCTGCTGGGGTCTTCCTCTGCCTCAGCTCCAGAACAGCTTGCAAAAGAGACCACCATCTTTTGGCAAGCAGGTGTAGGCTTCTGCTTTTTTGGTCTTCCTCGTTTCCTCTTCAGCCCTTCTGCACCGTCTGGTTCAGACACAGAGGCAGCCTGACTCGAAGTGGCGCTGATGACACTCAGGCTGTCAGCGCCGCTAACCAGACACTCGCTGTCACTTTGAATTGGAATGCAGATTGGCGAAGAGTCCGTCTCTGTTCTATGAGGAGTTGAACCGGTCCAATCCTGTTTGACGGCACCAGTGATTAGCTTATTCTTTTGCTTCGGCGGTCGGCCCGGTTTCCTTCGAACGCTCCCCAGTTGCTCTCCGGTGAGGGACGTCGGTGGTACCTTTGAAGGGGAGCTCCTACCGTGTGGCCAAGTCAACCCACCGATGGCATTTGAAATAACAGGGATGTTACAATCCATAGGCCTTGCTGGTTGCACGTCAGAGGTTTTTTTGCGCTTTGGAGGCCTGCCTGGTTTTCTACGGACCACCTGATTGCCAGTTGTCTCAGGTAAACAAGCCTTATTAGTATCCCCTGAAATGTCTTCCTTTGGGTTTATTTCCTCTGTAGTTGGTGAGGTTACGAGGGGGCTGTGGGCCAAGGGGGGCTGTGCATTACCACAGAGTCTCTTAGGAGGTCTGCCGGGTTTCCTACGGACCAGCGCAGGCGGGCGCTGGGCGGCCGCCCTCTCAGGTAAACAAGTCTTAGTATTCTCTGACTTTTCTTCCATGGAGTCTCTCTTATTTTGGCCGATCTTCTCCTGCATTGTTGGCGAGTTCTCCCCGGAGCTGCCGTCCAGGCCTCCCGCGACGGTCTGCTGAGCCCGACCTGACTTTCTACAGATGACCGCAGGAGACTCAGGTTTACCACCCGCTTTCCCTTTCATTACTACAAGTGACACGGACAACTGTGTTGCCATTAATCTCACCAACTGTTTGTGAATTCACGGGATGACATCAGGGTGTGAGAGGGGGTACAACGGGGGGGCGTCTCTGCGTCCTCCTCTTCCCCTGCAAACTGAGAAATAAAACAAGAAATATATGAGCAAAAATCTAAATAAAAACCACTGTCAAGGAAAGTTGGAAGTGGCCCCGATAAGAAGTGAACAAAGCTGTATTAACAGCAGCTACTGCCGGTGTGTGTGCTCACTTCAGGGAGGCGAAGTGTTAACGTTGGTGATTAGATGAAGCACATAAAGGGCACAGGCAGGGGGCTGCGGAGTCCCCTCTCCTTACTTTCAGTGAATGTAATCATCGAGCCCGTTTTGGAATGAACAGACGTGACTGGGATGGCTGGGGTCTTTATAATACTGCAGGCCCTACTGCCACACTATCCTTGGTGTAAATGTTGGATGGAGTGGAACTCCCACCCAGTGCTGTCTTGCTCTGAACCGCTCCACACAGGTGGGGATGAACACCACCATGCTGTCGAATGATCAGGGGCGACAACCACACACACAGGTGGAGGTCTAGCTCTAAACACGGTGCATGAACTGGCCTTGCGTTTCAGAACCACTGGAGCACTGGACAGCAGCCGCCAGGGCGCTTTCACGCCTACACGCTGCGTGCACACGCTGGATGCTACGACAACGTGCATGCGCTGGATGCTACAACAACGCGCACACGCTGGATGCTACAACAACGCGCACACTGTTCATTCAGACTGAAGTGTGTGAAGACATGATGGAGTCACAAGAAGCCGCCGGATGGGAACTTAAGACCTGCAGCCCTGCTGCCTGTCTTTTGGTTTGTTCTTCTGAAGCTACGTTCTCACTCAAAGCGAACTGCACAGCCGTATTGTCTGTAAACGAAGCGCCATCTCCAAACATTTGCTTGAAAATTTGAGCTCATGTTCAATTTTATGACTTGCAAGAAGACTTTACTTGGGATGTAATATGGTATTACGGGTATAGAATGTGTAGTTTAGCTGTGGGAACAAAACAAACTAAGCTTTTTCAAGTGGTGATTCATATTTTAAACTGTTATTGGTTACATAAGTCTTGATATGTGTAATGTTTTCTGGCTCAAACATTGCCGTCAAATCGTATTCTCTATCTTAAATCACGTTATCATCAAATAAATACATTGCTCTAAAAATGCTACAATGTCGGTAATAAATAATACCATATACTAGCAGCTGGTAAACATGTGTAAAACTGACAAAGACCTATGGCCAGCTAATACCGGGGCCTAGTTTTGTAAATCCCTTACACAGTGAAAACCAGACCTGAAAGCTCTGTCCACACACATCAGTGTGTGGACACATCAGGTGCTTCAAGCTCCATTCAGCAGAACCGACTGAGACACATCAAGACACCCCGAGCCTCACCGTACTACAGTCGGTACATAGGTCATTTGGGCCAAGACCACGAACAAATCCATAAAGTTCCCAAATGCCATAAAGTGTCATCCTGATCCATGCATCCCAGCCTGCTCTAAGCAGTACACAGAAGCACAAAGCCCAATGAACCTCGTGCGGAAAACGACAACCAGCACGAGCAACACAACGTGACGTTTGTTTGGCCGAGCTGCTTCCGTCTTCAGAACGAGGTGATGGATCTGATCTCTACTGTCCGTGTTGACAGCTGTGAGTCCAGCAGACTCGCATCTCACTCTTCATCACCGCTTGGATTCTCAACCCAATGAAGCTTCACGTCCACAGAGGCGGTTAAGGGTTGGTTAGGTGTTGGTTAAGGGTTGGTTATGTTTGGTTAGATTTGGTGAGGTGTTGGTTAAGGTTTGGTTAAGGGTTGGTTAGGTTTGGTGAGGTGTTGGTTAAGGGTTGGTTAGGTGTTCGTTAAGGGTTGGTTAAGTGGTGATAAAGAGTTGGTTAAGTGTTACTTACCAACTCGCCTGCAGGACACCTGCCGCTAACCAGCGCTAACCATTAAGGTCTGAACAGGTCCACTAGCTGGTACCACCGCCTTTACTTCGCTTAGTTCGGGTTACTCTCTACAGACCTGTTCTGGGCCGGTGAGTCGGCTCCAGACAGGTTCCGTGGTGCTGTTGTGGTTCTTAAGTACGGTTCCTCCAGTAGTCAGTGGTCACGGCAACACATGAAGAAGCCCGGCGCGTATTTATGACGTCAGTCTTCTTCAGCGTCATATTGTTGACTGCGTCCAGAAAGCTGCAGTGGCGCCCTCTGTTGGAGCCTGACTCAATTATAGTTAATGGAAGTGGAGTCCTCCACTACTGCTGCTCATCTCCCGTTCATTTGTTCTTTCAACACAATGTGGACTGTAATTCCTTCGTGGACCATGATCTAATCTTTACCTTGGACATGCTCGCCCTGCTGGTGTGGCTTATGTTTGTTCAACTCTGGCCTTTAGTTACTTCATCAGACACTAATCACTAGCATCCCCAACACTAAAACGTCTGTATTGTTTGCATTGGTTTGCCTTAGGAAAGCTAAAATATTATCTTGTCATATTTGCATTTGCATGAGTAAAAGGTTTCTAAACCACAGACACAAATTCACCAAAAGCCAGAACTTCAGCATCAAAATATGTGTTTTTATTTCATTAGTATTTTGTAATTCTGAAAAAGGCATTTTGGTCAACCCTTACACTTGTTCCCATTCAAGAACATAAAAAATATAAAATTAGCTTACTATCTACATCCCGAAAATGCAACAAGTGCACCGCAGGAGAGAACAAATGAACACAGAATCCCAAACTTATTTTGATTAAAAAAAATCTAAATCAAAATAAGTACTGCAATCCAAAGGTGATCCAGCTTTTACCATCGTTTGTGTGCGTGTGTGAATTTACACACACACACACAGCCATGGATTCATCTTTTCAAGATAAGAGGGATGAGGATAAGTTGCACATCTTCTTCGGTGTGATGGTGGAGCTCTCAATAATGTAACAGTCATCATCCGAGTCCAGGTCCATGTTGTCGCCCACCGGCGGCCCCCCGGCGCCGTTGCTGAGCAGCAGAGTTTTGTGTTGGAAGGTGCTGGCCAGGCCCCGCGGAGCGGCGCTGTGGGCTTTGCTCCGCGCCGGGGTCGGAGGACGCGGACTCTTCAGGGTGCTGATGCCCCTCCACGGGCTGCTTGGCTGGGCTTTGGGCGTCGTCTTGTTCAGCACAATTCTCTGTGCTTCGACGCATTTGTGCCGCTGCAGTAACTTAACGCTGTCGAAGGCGACGTAACAGACGCCGCAAGGGAAGGCGTTGATGGCGAAGGCGGCCGACGCGGGTTTCTTTGACAGGTTTGAATGAGGCCGAGGGAAGGCGTTCAAACGGATCATCTTAGGCTGCGTCACGTGAAGCGCTTTGCATTTAATGGACGGCGTCAGCGTCTGCGGCCCGGGTACCATACCGGGCTTCTGGCCACAAAGTGGACGGGTCGAGATCACTCCTGCTGGAAGGGAACTGCTGGGTGAATTACACTGATGGTACTGAGGCAATGATGTACTGCTGGAGAGAAGCACTCCACAGCCTATACACCCAAACACTTTGTCTCTGGCATGAGTATTGTAGTGCAAAACGAGATTACTTTTTGTTGAAAATCTCTGCACACATTTACCACAGCTATAAATCCCTTTATTCTTGGAAGTACGCATCTTGATCAACACCACCGGCTGGTAGATAGTCCACAGGTCCACCGTCAGGGCTGCTGAACCACGCAGCAGTTTGGAGATCTTCCCAGAATGGGACGGGGGGGGCCTCAGGGGGACCTGGTACTTTGACACCACCTCTAAAGAGGACGCCGGCGAGGGCACAGACGAGGGCCCCTGCTGAGGCGACAGCCTGCGCCTCTCCTCCTGCTCCCTGGCGTGGCGCTGTCTCCGCACCGCCTTGTGGTCCACCACGCTGTGCCCGGGCTGGTGGGTCTTGCTGTGGGCGACCATGTCCGAATACAAAGGGAACTCGGTTCCACAGGAGCAGATGTGAGTGGCAGCTGGACAACAGTGTTCCTCCAAGAACGCTTTGCTTGGGAATATATGTTCACAGCTGAAGCAGAGCAGGCCATTGTTTCTGGTGAAGCCCTCGCCCGGGCTCCTAGAGAAGGACCCTCTGAACTGCGGTCTGGGACTCCTCTGCATGATGGACGGCTCATGAAACGGTCCTCCGGTCCACAATACACTCCTGTCAATAAAGTGGACACACATCAAATTAGCAGGACAAACTGGGTGACTCTTCTGTCCACCGTGGTGGTCCATAACGTGTGTGTGTGTGTTCCTATTGCATGCAGTCAATGACGTTATTCGGTCCCAAGCTGATGGAGAGTTAACGGTGACACAAGTTGAACATCATGCAAAGTCAGCGAATCACCTAATCCAACACTAGGATGTGATCCCCACATGATCAGTGATCACCCATCACACATTACAATGATCGGTGCTGCCAACTCAAGTCATTATAATATGTAATATTAGCGTAGCATTCCAGCTGACAAAACCATCTCACCTGCACACAAGCCGTGCTATAACAAGCTTAGAGCCATATTCGTACAGTCATGGTCTGTAGTCTTATCATCCAGGCGTAATAACAACAGAATGTGTACAATAACGACGTATTAACAGTAATCACTGCAATAAGAACTACCGGGTGCTAGCTGCTAACGCTACCTCCAGGCTCCTCTTTACGTAAGACGTGTCTACGTCACCGCGTCCCTCCCGCCAATAGCATCACGTGAGCTACGGAAGCTTTCCATGTCAACACAGACGCAACACTCGCATCAGGGAAGCGTCTAGGGAGGAACGCCCTGTGAAGTGAGCCATGAAGTCTCATACATATCTGCTGTACATTATCTATGAAGCCACAATGACTTGATATTGAGATGTGTTATGTACCTTATCGAATGCCTAAGCTTTTTTTTTTTATAAAACAGGATATTATAATATAGGATTATAAAATAATTCGATTTTGTAGTTCATAACTAGTCCATCATCAAATAAATAAGGTGTAAGTGCACACCATCTCATTCCTTCAATTATAATTTTACCTTCTTTTTCTGCCTGCAAACAAATACATCCCAATCGCCTTTCCAGCCATTATTAAATGCTTGCAACATCCAACATGTATCATTAACCTGCTCTGACATGGAATCATTCATTGATTAAGTAATCATATAGACATGCAGATGAATAACAAAACTAATATCACATTAAGTAAACGACAAAACAAACCAAACCAAACACCAAATACATGGAGAACTGTTTATTACAGTTGGAACAAGCAAAATGATACATCTCGACCTGTTTGACTACCGGCAGGTACATGAATCGAGGCTGAAAACCCCTCGATCTACATCTGTTAACCGCGTCAGGCGCCTCAGTTTACATTATCACAAAAGAATTCACAGATGAACTGTACAACAATGAATGCCGTGGTGTATAAAAACAAGAAAACCTGACAGCACACCAGACAACATGGGTTAGGAGCAGCCATCGAGATAACATCTATCCTACAAAGCAGTGGCAACATGTACAGACCAAGCAAGCTATATTACAACGCGCTTTCCTGCTTGGGCACGGCCAGGGCCGGGCCTCCGGCCCCTCCGGCCCCCCCGGCCATGATGCGGTGGATCTTCCTGCGGTGGTTCTTCAGGGACTTGAGACTCGAGTACGTCCCCTGGCACACGTCGCAGTGGAAGGCGTGGGACTGTTTGTGCGTGAGCAGGTGCTTCTGCAGCCCGTCCGCCGTGCCGAACCAGCGCAGGCAGAAGTAGCAGCGGACGGGCTTCACCGCCAGCTTACAGGCCCCGCTGCGCTGGTGGACCACCAGGCCGATGATGCTGGGGAAGTGGGTGTTGCAGCGGGAGCAGTGGCCCGCCTTTGGGGGTACCGACACACGCCCCCCCTTGCATCGGTTCAGGGAGATGTGCTTGCGCAGGTTGCAGTGGTTGGAGAAGGTGTTGTTGCAGCGCAGGCACACGATGCGCGGCTGCTTCCGGACGGGGTCCAGGAGCGCTGCAGGCCGGGGCTGCTTGGGGAGGGGGTGCACGGGGAGGGGCTGCTTGGGGAGGGGGTGTGCGGGGTGGGGGTGCGCAGAATGGGCCTGCTTGGGCGGCGGCGGGGCGCCCTGGGACGGAGGCGGCTGCTGAAAGCGCAGCAGCAGAGGCTGGGATCGCTGCGGCTGCAGGCCCTTGTAGAGGTGGTTGTGAGGATGCATGTGGATCTGCAGGTGAACTTCGTAGTCGGCCCAGGAGGCCACCGTCTCGCCACACGTGGGACACGTGTACGACTCCTGGGCGTGCTTCTGCAGATGCTCCAGGAGCAGCTTCGGAGACGTAAAGCCGGCCCCGCACTCGCACGTCACTCTCCTCGGGAGAACGGAGGGAAGGGACATCACGCCCCAGTTAGCGGTCTCATCCTGAGGCGGCGGCCGGTGTCCCTCGGAGTCCTGACCGGGGAGGTTCTGCTGCAGCGCCCCGCTGTCCATCCCAGACACGGCCCTCTTTAACTGGCACTTCTTACGATGGGTCACCATGTTGTCCTTACGGTTGAAGGACTTCCCACAGAAAATGCAATTAAAAATGGCATTCACCTTGGATGCAAATCGTGACTTGTCCCCCAAAATATTGTGGACTTTAGTGTTTTGGTGCTGCGCTGGCGCCATTCCATGAGGCCTGAAGCCACACAATCTCAGGTGTCTCCTCAAGGTGGACGGCCGACTGTATGTCTTCTGACATTTATTGCATGGGTATCGCTTTGCACCATCTCTGATAAAAAAGCTGAGACTGCTTCTTGGAGATTTATTTACAGTAACGACTGGCATGTTCTTTTTAGATACTGGATTATCATCAGCAGCCCCCATCATACATTCCAGGACTTCCATTTCATCATCCAAGGGAACCCTCCATTGTCCACCATTATCCTCTTGTAGAGGAACAACGGCTGTGTCCCTGCTCTCCTCTTTTCCTTGCTGGAGCAAACTCTCGCCTGGAGAGGCATCCTTGTGTTGCGTTTGCGTGGGTGTTTTGGGATAGAAGGGTAAAAAGCTTTTGGGCGAGCCCGACCAGGCCATATCGGAAAATTTTGAATGTCCTGAACTGACAGGAGTTACTTCTACTTTGATGTTACCAATTACTGCGGTGCCCACTGCAACATCTTTGGAAATCTGAGACCCATCATCACCTTGTGCATTGGTACTGACGTTACCTTCTGAACTCGGGGCTAGCATTTTCTCGATGGGGGAAGTGGCATGCTGAGGAAGAGGTATTGGGCCTTGGCACTTATGCATTTTAAGGTTGTACCTTCGCGCATAGCTGTGCTTGCACACTGGACAAAAGAATGTTTTTTTTGCCTTATTAATAATGCTTTGTTGCTTAAGGCTATGGAATATTGCAGTTTTTTGTACAAACGGCAATGTCTTTTGTTTAGCATTAGAATTCTGGATTGCAATGCCAGCTGACTGAGCGCAAATATGATTGTCAGGAAATGGCAGTTTTCCAATGATAAGTTGCTTACAGTAACGACAGCATTTAATTCTCTCCTTCCTGTGTAAGAGATGGTGTTCCGTCAGGCTGTCCAGGTCCTGGAACACCTTACGACATCGGCCACACTGATACCTCCCGCAGGAGCCGCTGCCTGCCGAATCCACCAGCTTCTGGCGGGTTTCAAGAAGCACCACGGGGGAGAAGGTCTGCGTCAGAGACACGATGCTCTTCTTACTGGAGTCCAGGATTTTGCCAACGGTGGGAGCTTTGGTCTTTGGACCAGATTTTCTAATTTGACTCCTCAACAGTGAAATGGAAGGGTCGGTGTGGACCGGGGAATCCGGTCTTCTTGCTGATGCTATCTCCACAGGGGTGCTTTCATTTTTAGGGATGACCTCCTTCTGACTTGGGCTTTCACTCTTAGAGGGCTGATACCGGTTCATATATGCAGTAGCAAGCAACTTCATCAAATTCTTATTTTTAGGCTCTGTATCCGCCTGTGTGGCTGTCATCCCAGGGCTAGAAGTGGCCTTTTCATTGGACAGTGAGGCTCGTTTGTCAGTTGGCTGGGCCTCTTGTGCACTCAAAACTTGGGCTCCTTTTTTATCGGGATCTGCGTGACAAACATTTTTATGGTGAGGCGCGCTTCCACTCGCATCCTCTGCGTTGGCGCCCACCTCTGCACTGTGGTTGGTCAACGCGTTGGCGCCCACCTCTGCACTGTGGTTGGTCAACGCGTTGGCGCCCACCTCTGCACTGTGGTTGGTCAACGTGCTGTCAGCCACAGGGTCCCTGGAGGTGGAAGACATGGAGGTTGAGGGGTAACTCGTGGACACCACTGGCAGGGGTAGTGTTTTTCTTGGAATATCGGGATGGGCAGAAGAATCCTGGGCACATTCTTCTTTCATGGAGTGGAATATATTGCTATTCAAAGGTTGCAGCAGCTGTTGGGTAGGTATGTGCGAACGCTTATGCACCAGCATGAGATTGAAGTCCCGAAACTCTTCTCCACACTCACAAATATAGAACGAAGGGCACCCAGGCAGCGGTGGGGGGGGTGTAGGCTGCTCTGGCAGAGAACTGCTTCCATGTGCTGCTTCCTCATGTTGGGCCTTCTCTGGGGATTCTGCAGAAGCCACCTTGGCCACCGCATTGGCGTGTGTTGCTTGATGGACCAACAGAGTAGAGAGCCCCGTGAAGCTGGCTGAACATGCCATACAACGATACACCTTGGAAGACGAAGAGTTACCCTGTAGCCCAAGCATTGTAGAAAAGAGATCAGACTATCCTGGCCTTTGTCTGCAGCCGGTCTACATCTGTAAAACACAGACAATAAGACGACAATATAAGAATCACAATACACAGAAATACAGACCGACATACATACTTTGTCATCATTAGCGTTTTGACAGGCTGCCGTGTTAAGCTCGCCGATACCGTGAAGCATCGGTAACGTCAAGGAGACAACATGTCTTCTTAATGCAAGGCAGAAATGTCTTCACATCGTAAATAATCGAAAACGTATAATTGAAAATTCAATCAAATCTGGTCATATCCTGGCTTCGTTTACACGTTGTTTACCATGCGAATGCACAATTATCAATCCAGATGTGTTCCGAACGTGTCTGCCCCGTTCGAACACTGACGACCACACGCTGGAATAACGACACCTGCGACCACCACACATCTCCCACCTTGGACGAGCAACATTTCCTCCGACTCTACAGGCCAGCCTCCCCACCTGGCCCTTTGTTCGCTTGTTTCTCCACATGCTCCTGACCAGACAGATGCTGCAACACCTTTGTCACCCAGCCTTGATCATCTCCACCTTCCCGTGATAGTGTAAGGTGCAGTCTCGCCATTTTCCACCCGGGATCAAGAAGGTTCATAATTTGATCGCCCACATCCGCGAACAGATTCAACCCAACAAAGGGCGAACAATGCCAAATTCACATATTAGTCAACAGCGCGTGAATAATCATCAGCACACGAAACGTCCTGTGCATGTGAGGATATGGGGGGCAGGTTCTTACATTAGGCCGCGGAATGGATCTGCTGGGGTTGAAAAGTTCCCCCTATAACATCAGAACATACCTGAGACCCCCGGAGACACTCCGATCGGCAGGACGACGCGACGCTTCGGCGCTAAACCAAGATAAGATATGCTCTGTCGGTAGAGCTCATGTCCCCAAAACCTGTCAGAAACCACTGGCCGCTGAATAAGACGCGGTCGTCTCCAGCAGATAGATCCAGTGTGTGCCAACCCTGCTTGAGCTGGAGCCACGGAGCTCGCACCGGATGTGCCAGTGGCAAACACAGCGACTGTGCATTACTTCCGGGTAAGCCGTCCGACCCATCGCAGCAGAGCCTGTGGGGGTCGATGGGAGTCGGGCCGCAACGCAGACCCGAATGCATAGTTCCGTTTACAATACAAATGTCGATATTCTAAACACCAAGAGTAGATTGATGCGCTCAACGCCAAAATCGAGGTAGACGATGCGGTTGATAAGCCTTTTTTTTTTTTTTTTTTTAAAGAAGGCTAAAAAGCCATAAAGCAGACTCTATATGAACTCGGGATGCTCAATACCCCCACAAAAAGCACTTGTATTTGCTACAGAACTCGTTCTCCTGTGTAAAAAATAGTACTTATGGAACATTAAGTAATTATTCTGATTTCTGATGTAGAAAAATACGCACAATATAACGTCTTTTTGTATGAATCCAAAAGGATTTCATCTTTACTTTGTAAGAAAACAAACTTGACGAGAATAATATCAGGAATCATACCAAACATTTTATCTGTACAGACTGAAATGTGCACTCATAGCAAAATTACAACCTGCAATAACATTAAAACGTTCATAAGACAAAGGAAAGGCATCCTTATGTTGCAGAACTTTATCACCTGCGCGTGTCATGTAACAATGGAAAACAATCTATTTACAAAACATATTCAGTAATGCTTATTTTACATGAGCAGTCAAAAAAATATTTCACTTTTTTTTACGTTCATCAAACTAGATATATATTCAAGATGTGACCCAGTCCATTTTCCAAAACATGAAAACATTACACCAATAGTACTCATTGCAGTATATTTGATAAATGTATGTTTTGTCGGAGAGCTGCTAAGAATATACATGGTAAGCTTTGCTTTAACATTTGGAATAACATCTGATAAGAGACCAAAAACGAGAACTTCAAAGCAAAGGAACATTTATATGACAAAAATCAGTAACACAGTAAAGAAGGAAATGTAATTACCGAGCAGCTAAAATTAAGCACATAGTAGTTCAGATAATTACAGAGATTTACAATGTAAAAAACAAAAAAAAACAAAAAGAGTCCACATTACTTAGAGGGTCCAGCATGAGTCAACTGATGTTCCTCCAAGAGGTGAAGAAAAGCAAAAGCCTTGTCACATTCTGTGCATTCATACACCACCTGGCCAACATGACTTTCATGGTGCTGCTTCAGAAGAGACAATTGACTGAACGATCTGTAGCACATGTCACAACGGAAAGGGACGTAATCTTGCTCACAGTGTGTTTTCATGTGAGCAGCCATCTCCTGCACCGTGTCAAACACAGTGGGACATTGAAAACAACTAACTTGCTTTTTTTTCTTTACAGTGGCTCTGGCCTCCCCCCCCGAAAGATGTGTTTGTTTATGTTGAATTAAATCTTTTCTTTGTTCAAAGGTTTTTCCACAGATGTCACATTGTACTACTTTCGCGTGACATTCATTCTGGTGCTCCAACAGGCAGCTTTTGGTGGAGAATTGCTCTGAGCAAGTGAAGCAGTTAAACACATCCTCTCCAGTGACGTCAACTTCCTCCTCCTTTCCGAGTTCCGGACATCTCACAAGAGACGTCTTCGCTGGTGTACTCGGATAATCACTCTTTCTCAATGAATGTGAACAGTGGTGCTGTCTAAAAACCTCACTTCCTAAGAAGCTCTGGCCACATCCTGTACATTCAAACTGTGTATCTGCAGTGTTGTGACCCTGCTTATGCTTCTTCATTTGACTCTTTGTGGGAAATGTCAATTTGCAAATTTTACATTCATACGTCAGAGAATTAATTGGGAGGGTATTTTGTCCCACAACTGCGTCCACAACTGCGTTTTTTTTATTGCAAACTTGAGACTCTATGACCGTTTTGGGCACTTGACTGTTTTCCACAGCATCATGTTTACATGCATGGCAGAGATATGACTTCTCAGAAGAAAAGGGGACGTGACATTGATTGCAAAGATATTCATGGCACTGTGGCTCATGATTGATCTCCTTGTGTTTCTTGAGGTGAGATTCATGGAGGAAGTGCTGATCACAAACTGAACATGAGAATGGCCGTTCTTTGGCTGCCAGGCAACCATGCTCTGAAAGTTCCTGTGGGTCTTTCAAGCACTGTTGGCAAACCTCGCAGCTGTAGTTCTGTTGACTTGTGAATGGTGCTAAAGGCAGATTATCCATCTCTTCTTCAAAAATCAAAGGTGGAAGATCACCAGACGCTGCAGAGTGGCTTTTCCGATGCTCTACACGACTGCTCTTGCAGGAAAACGTGCGATTGCATATGTCACATGGGAAGTTATCTTCACGGTGCATTGCCATGTGTTCTGCCAACTGGGAGTGTCCTGTGAAACTGAGGTCACATTTTGAGCAGCGGTATGGTCGACTCTTTCCATGAGTGTGCTTGTGTTTGCGCAACGCAAAAAGAGACACAAAGCCTCTATGGCAGGTTTGACACTGAAATTCAGACTTATGCGTTCGTTGATGCTGTAGCAGTTGTGATGCCTGGAAGAAACATTTGCCACATTCTTCACATTCATGTGGTTTTTCACCAAGGTGACATCGCTGATGATCCTCAAGGTTTTCAGATGTAAGGAATGTCTTGCCACAGACATGACAAGGGAAGTAGGGGGCAGCATCGGAGTCACTACTCTCACAGTCTTCATCAGTTTTGCTGTGTGTCTTTGCACCTGAAGCACTGACCTCAATGCTTCCATGGTCAATACTTTCATTTTCAGAGCAATCAATATATTTATTCAGCCGTGAAATATGATGTCTCGCATTGTAGTGTCGCATAAGGGACCTTTTTAAAGTGTAACGTTTGCTACAGAGTTTGCAGAAGTGGAGATCATTAGGATGATTTTCACTGAAATGGCCTAGCAGAGATTTATTTGTCCAAAATCTTTGTGCACAAATTTTGCAAACAAATGGGCTTGATGGTTTTTTGTGATGTTTTTTGTGTACAATCAGCATTCTTAAAGTGGAGAATCTTTTGGAACACTCCAAGCAAGGATAAGTCTTATCAATGCCATGCGACTTCATATGTCTATCAAGATTTGCTCCGTTACTGCATAGCTTTCCACACTCTGGACATGTATTGCGGTTTTTCTCTTGTTCATGTCTTCCATGTTCTTCGAGATGACTAATGAGCATTAAACCATCTGTGAAACTCTGGTCACATTCTGAACATTGGTAGTGTACGGCTTTCTTTTCTACAGAAGAAGTTTGGTCTTCTTGTGGTGAGTCTTCCCGGTAATCCTTGCAGGAAAACTCTGTCTGTAAAACGCCTGTGCCCCTGTGAGGGACTTTGGAGCCTTCTTTGAAAACTAGAACTGAATCACTCTCTGGTCTGATTGCAACTGATGATTTGAGACTAATATTCTTCTTGGAAAGCATGTCAAGTCTTTTACATTTCCTTAAATGGTTCCGTTGGTGATTTTTATTCCAGAAACCTTTCATGCAATGAAGACAGGAATATGGAGCGGACTTTAAATGTGTACGACGGTGGCCACCGAGTCCAGACTTATTTTTAAAGCGCATGTCGCAGAATGAACATGGAAAAGGTTTATCTTCAGCATCATCCACATGAGTATCGCAATCAAACAATATGTTGCCATCGCCATTTATTTGTCCGTCATCATTTGCGGCATCCAAAGGCTCCTCCTTGATACTCACAATGTTTGACAAATGCTGTTGTAGTGATGTAGTGGGAACTGGTGACCTTACGGCATCTTGCTTGTGTGCGTTTAGGAAATGTTGTTGGAGCTGAGAAAATATTAAGAAAGTGGAATTACAGTAAGCACAAGTAAAGCCATTTGATGGGCCTTCAGAAGATTTCTGGAGGTCACCAGATACACTTGCGTCGGAACGAACTATTGGTTGGATTTTGCAAGACTCCTTGGGTAAAATCTCTTTACATTGATTCACAGTAAGTAAATCATTTCCACCCTTTTTGGGGTTGCACTTGGATGAATGACGCAGTAAATAATCCCTCCTGATGAATCTCTCTCCACACATGTTGCAGGGAAACGGCTTCTCCCCTGTATGCAGTCGGGTATGCACTCGTAACTGCCAACTTGATTTGAAGGACCTGGGACAATAATTACAGGCGTGTCTTTGCTGTTTGATAGGACATTGCGCGAGAACTTGAGCCGTTACACCATCATGCCTGTCTATTCCTGTGGAAAGCGCAATGTTTTGACGCCGTTGGCTAGAGAACACGCTTTTGTTGTGGAGCATTGACACATGTCGGGCCAAACTAGATTTGGAAGAGAAGATTTTCAAGCAGAGATTGCATTCAAATGTCTGCTCCTCAGCAATAGCCAGACTGTGACCCTGATTTTGCCAACCCTTTCCAACGGCATCCAAACTTATTTTGGGTAAACAAACTTCTAATCGCTGTCTTTTACCTTTACAGCGGGTCTGGTGGAGTTTCAGATGGTCATACCGTGAGAAACAACTGTCACAAGCTTTACAGCGGTAGGGCTTGACTTCAGTATGTGTCAAAATGTGATGTCTCAGATATCTGGCTTTCGAAAACGTCTTTGTACAGAACTTGCACTTGAACTCAGCTTCAGATTCTGTCCTTTTCCCTCTTGCTTCTTGGAGACTAGTTGTCCTTAATAATCTTGGTTGGTTATGGCTGTGGAGCTTGGAATCATCCTCTCGAACAAAACCACCACATAATGCTTCATGCTTGATACACATAGACTTGTTGGCATATTGACGGCCACAGTGGTTACAAGCAAAGGATTTCTCTGTGTGTGAAATCAGATGTCTTAAGAGATATGATCTGTACTGGAATATTTGGGGGCAGTGGGGGCAGTTATGTTGAGTTCTCTTTGTTCTGGTTCTACTAGTCCCATTTATTTCAACCTTTTTCTCCAATTTGCCAAGTTGATCAATGGCAGTGGTTCCATTGCAAGTCTTTTCATGTTGTGTAAGTTTTGTACGTCCATAAAACTGGGAGCATTTAGAACAGGCCAACAATGAATTTAATTTATGGCCATGAATATGTTTCTTTAAACGGTTACTTCGAGTAAATGTCCGTTGACAGTAGGAACAATGGAGAAGTTTTTTGCCATTTTCAGCTGTTTTTTGTACGTCAACAACATCCAGCTGGTTTACTTCAATCTTACAGGCAGAACATGTTTTCTTATGCAGATCAAGGTTAACAATGCGGTGGAATCTTTTTCCACAATCACTGCACGGATACGGTTTGTCTCCAGAATGCCTTTCGATATGGCGAACCAAACAGCGCCGAGAATTGAAGTTACGTTGGCAAAAAGGACACTGGAATGAGGATCGCCTTATATGTTTTAGACAGTGTTTCCTTAATGATTGGGGATCCTCAAAAACATCTTTGCACAAAGAGCACTGTGACACTTTCGGCTTTTGCAAAGATTGCAATAACTCTGGTTGTACTTGTGGTATCTCTCTATTATGAAGTAAATTTTTTGATTCCTGTTTATGAGTGCCCAGATGTCTCAGTAAATACACAGGATAATCAAACTGCAGGGGACAGTAAGGGCACTTAAGTTTCCCCCTTTTAAGGTGAGTCTTTCTGTGTTGAATCAGCTCCCCAATAGTTGGAAGAATCTTGTTGCATACTGTACATTGTATCCTTCTTTGATGAATTGTCTTGTGATTGATCAGATGATTGCGTCTGCTAAATGTTTTTCCACAATCCAAACAGAGGAATGGTCGGTCACCTTTGTGATTTCTTTCATGCTTCTTTAGTGCGATTGATTTGCTAAATCCTTTTCCACAGAAAGAGCATGAAAAGTCAGAGCTGTGATTAGCATTGTTTGAAGTTGAGATGTCTGTACATTTTACAGTTTTACTGCTGGGACTTTCTTGCTCGTCTCTCGAGATGGGGAAAGATCTGTATCTGACAATCTTTCCCGTCAGTTTGTACATCTCATGTTTCTTCATATGTTTGTATTTCCCAGATGCATGGAAAAACCTTGCTGGACAAAGACTACATTTGTGGCCTCTTCTGTCCTTGAAGTCTGCTGTGGTTGAAGGTACTTCCTTATTTTCAAAACCTGTGTCGATATTTGTTTTCACCAGTTGTCGGAGATAGTTTCGCAGGCAACTGTTTTGTATATGTCGGGTTCTATTATTTGCAAACGTGAAGCTGGCGTGGCACAGGGGGCACTGGTGTTTGCTACCGACTCTCCAGTCGCCCGTAAGGGTTTGTTCTTTGATGCAGCCCCGCAAGTGTCGAACTCTGTTGTAAGAGTACTTGAAAACGCGACAACAGAGTGGGCATTTATATTTGCCGTATTCATCAGTCACACTCGTTCCGGTGCCCTTCAGGATGCCCTTCACCTTGTGTACTCTACATACATGCTTGTTCTTCATCGTGGAACTCATAAAGGTTTTCCAACAAAATGGACAGACATTTGTCTTTAAGATGTCCACAAGCTTCACATAGCAGTCGGGTAGATTCTCCCCAACTTTCTCCGTGGCTCGTTTTGATTTGGTCGTTTTTCTTTTGTTTTCTTTCGGGTTTTTTTGGTTGATGTTCAAATGTGCAGCTGACCGATGCACTGGGCCTCGACAGCGCCCAGTGATGCGCTTGTGTCTGTACAGGCAGCTACTCTGTGAGAAGTACTGATCACATCCGTTACACTGAAATGGCGTTCTTCCTGTGTGAGTCCTCATGTGCTGCACATGCTGGTAAAACCTATATGATGCATGACCGCACGAGTTGCACTTGTAACGTTTTTTATTCTGGGCCGTTGAAAGTACCTTCTCTGGACGGACATAGCCGGTAACGTCACAGACATGTTTGCTTTGTGGATCATCATTTAGCAAATAGATATTGCAGGTTGAACAAAATTGGAATTCATGCTGTGAATGGCTGTGGTGGTGTTTAATTATTGTATCAACATTTTGTGAAGAGTATTGGCATTCTGTGCATCGATATTCCTTTGTGCCATTAACAGGTTCCAGGGTTTTCATAATAATAATGGGCTGCAGCTTTTTCTGCAATTGTAAAGAGTGTTTGAGTTCAGGTACCTGTACTTCTAAATGGGTTAAGTTGGAATTTTCCAAACTGGCGCGAGGACTTTCTTGATCGGATTGAGGCATTTCCTTGTCTACACAGGGGGAATTTGCTCTTGATAGGGTTTCCCCATAATACATGCCAAGATCAGGGTGTTCAAAGGATGCGCTTTTCTCCTGGAAGTATTCTTCCATATTTTCAGAGGCATCCTCTTCATCCCGTTCTGTGGCCGTAACGATGGTCTGCAGTGTTTTTTCCTCATCCACAATAGAGCATAACTTTGGCTGGGGCAATGGCTCAGTTGATTCGCTTTCTGGAAGTTGCTCTGAAACCATCATAGAGTCAGAGAGCGGTTTGTGGAAACAAGCGTCCATGGAGTCACACTTACTGTCCTCACCATGATTGCAACTTTCAGCAGATGGCCGTGCAGGAAACTGTGATATACCTTCAATTGTTCTTTTCGGACCATTGGTAATCTTTACTGCCTCCAATGTCCCGATGTTGTCCAGTCTGTGAACAGCATCTTGAGAATGTGAAACTTTGCCATCTAATAAACCTACACATTCAGTAGCCGATGACAGCAACAAGTCACTTGTGGCATCCATTCTATGTTCATGCCGGCCAGGTGAAGAAATGTTATTTGGGTCAATGGTTTCCTTACCATCACATACATCCATGTTATCTTGAACAATATCTGATGTAGCAGTTTCCTGGATTTTAACATCCAAATCCTTCCCAAAACTATGAAATGAAGTTAAGTGATTATAAACAAGTGAAGTCTTCTGTTGGTGTTTGTCCACTTTAGGACATGTAAGCTCATCTGAAAATCTGTCTGTTAAATCCTCTGCCATGTCTTTGTGACTTCCAACACTGATGTTCAGCTCTTTTGCTTGTATGGGAACTATCTTTTCCTCCGTATCAAATTTCAGTTTCTGCTCTATACCTGCATTATCCTCATTCTCCGTTTCCAAGGTTGTTGTTGATGTTGAATGTCTTTGCACGCAACTTTTTGAAGTATTTTCATCCATCTTTTGTTCTGCACAATCTGGTGTTTCTCTTGCTTTATCATGGTCATGTACATCTGATGGTACTGGCAAGATTAAAGGTGTTTCTGACATTTCAGAGGTTGGAAAATCAGCGGAAATGGACATATTGCCGTTCGGAGTGAATGGCCATTCTGAGGGACTATGTTTTGTCATATTTAAATTGTCATGACTTGACGTTTTCGGATCAAAGCTTTTCATGTACTTACAAGAAGGTCTGATTTCCGTCTCATTTACATTTGTATCTGAGCAACTACTGACATCAGAGTAGTCCTCAAGTAAGGATGGCGCCAGAGTGTCACAGTCTTCCGTAATATTTGGCAAATCTGCGGCAAAAGAGGAGGGAAAATGGCATGATGGGGTTAATCCATCTGCTGTCAAATTTAAGAAATCCCCAGTTTCACATTTTGATGACCCATCTTTGACTGATTGATCTTCATCAGCTTGCCATGGTATGTCACTGTAGTGCACAAATTGACAGTTTGAAGTAGGGGCAGAGGTTCGGTAAAGGTTTGAGCCAAAGTCAGAATTGGTTGAAACAGCCTCTTGAGAAATCTCCATGTTGGACAAGTCATGATGTGCATTGAAGGTCGCAGGTTGAGATGAATTCTCTTCTGGTCCAGATGACACTTCTAAAGGCCTTGGATTAGAGGACGGAGGTTGAAGGTTGGGAATGAATAAATCCCAACCATGAGCCATTGTTTTGAAGACTTCAATTATGGGGTTTACTCTCTGTTGATCCTACAAAAATGAGAAAACAATTATAGATATGCAATAATTAAACACAACATGAAATAACTGGAAGTGACATATGATTTTGAACGTTAAAAAGAATTCTAACCTTTACCTCATTCTTTTAAGTCATACACTGACTGGATTCATCTTGATCGGTAAAGCATACGAGTACCAACCTTTAAAGAGAAACCTTGATTAGTAATATGTACTTCAAATAAAACTAGTGGGCATTGGAGTGTGAGTCATTGTTCCATAAACCCCCCCCCAAATTATAATTGTATAAAAGGGTAAAGGGGCATTTAGCAGACGCTTTTGCCCAAAGCAACTTACAATCAGTACATTTGTGTGGTTGACATGTGGACAGTTGGAGAAGGGGGATCGAACTGCCAACTCTACGGTTAGTGGATGACCCACTCGGTCCACCCGCTCTACCCACTGAGCTACTGCCGCCCCGCACTACTTACAGGTGGGAAATGCAAGTTTGGCCAAATTTTTTATTTTTGTTAGAATTTGGATAAACTGGAATTACACAATGTTGTTTGTGTAACAAAAAGAACTGTTACACAAGCATGAACTATTCTTATGAATTGTGTTTGGATAGATTGTTCTAGACCAATCATGTGCAAAGAGCTGGAAAAAGAAATGAGAAATGGTGCAAGCCAGAGCAAATTCCACGTTTGCTGAATGCAGTATTAGGTTTAGCAGCTTCAGCAGACAGGAAGAAGAATGTAATGAAAGCACTAGGAACAGCCTTCAGACAACCTTGGACATGGTCCTGCTGTCGTTCTGACCTACCGCTCTGGCAGATGTGAGCATTTCATAATCTTCAGTTGTTCACACTCGCATGTGGTGTCCCTCACCTTCGTCAACAGCCCTGTGCCTTGAGGAGATAAAGGATTAGATTTAAATATAATTTCATACAGCTGAGCAGCAACTGAACAGAGGCTTAACTTGTTAGTACTCCACAGCAGGGACCCATCCATGTTCTGATATTGTAATCCTTCAGTCCCAGATTCAAAGATTGACGTAATCTAACAACATGGTATTTGTGAACATTGAATACAATAATATTAAATAAATGTAAAGCTGAGTTGGGGATGGAAGTCATAAGCATCTGTGACATCTGACCTACAATGCTGTGTGTCTAGTATTCAACAAGTCTACTAAGACAAGTCTGGATCATAGACTAATAAGTCGATGGAAAAGGTTTTCGCCAGAATGCCTTCTAGTAGCGTCCTTCTTCCAAAGATTCAGTCATGATCTCAGTGGGTAGCCCTACTCGTGCACTCGTTCAAGTAAAAAAAAAAAGGAATACACCCGGCCATTCCTCACGAGGGAAGCGACAGCTCCTGAGTCCTGACCCTTCTCACCTCTCGCCTCGACTACTGCAACTCGCTCTTAGCTGGACTCCCTGCAAACACGATAAAACCTTTGCAGTGGATCCAGAATGCTGCAGCATGCCTCGTGTTCAACTGACACATATTCTCCCATGTGACCCTCCTCTTCCATGACCTCCATGACGATGCTACTGGCCTACAAAGCTGTTAATGGAACTGCCCCTACCTACCTCCAAGTTTTAGTGAAACCCCACTAGCACTGTCAAATTGCTCAAAAATGACGTTAGAATATTCCCTCTAAAAAAAACAACACATTTATTTGGATATATTTGAATATCTATATTTGCGCATTATGTCAATGACGCGCATTACGTCTATAACAGGACAAACTAATACAACGAGACATAACAACTTGTATAGGTCATTTATTAAAGTTTAAACATATTTGGCAACATATTACCTTCACAAAAACAAGTAAATAAACTAATGGCCAAGACCGCAGACCTCGCTCTCGCTCGCTCTCGTTTTCTCTCTCTCGCTCCCCGCACATACTGGTTTCAATAAACAGCAATAAACAAATTCCGAGTGCTGATCAAGAGTTTTGTGCAAGCAATTTAAGGTCCCAAATATAGCAGGCTTCATTCAGTGATTGAAACAAATATAACATTAATTGAGTTTTTACAGTATATGGAACGGACATTAAACCCTCCGATCGAGCTGTGCACACTCGCAAAGCCGAAAGAACGTGCCTGCGCCATGTTTTTCCACATTTGAATATTAATTTTCACCTTTGAATGTCTGTTTTTAAACACTATTTCGAATATATAGTCAAATTTTGAATATTCATTGAAAGCCCTAAATCTCATGCCCCTGCTCGAGCACTCCACTCAAAACTACCTCAGCTGGTCGACTGGTTCCTCCATTACTAAAACAAGGAAACGGTCGGACGGTGAAATCACAACTCTTCTCTGTTCTGGCACCGCAGTGGTGGAACGAGCTCCTTGCCAATGGCAGGACTGCAGTCATCTTCCGGAAGAGACTCAAGACTCACTTGTTCAGAGTTCACCTGAACCCTGCATCCAACTTACCTACCCGCCCCCGCCAAAAAAAACTAAAACCTACCCTCATGCTCTTGTATGTTGTACGTATTGGCACTTTATAATTGCTCTTTGTAACTTGATAGAATAGAATAGATTAATAAAGTATTTTCTATTCTATTCTATTCTTGATGTTGTATACTAGCAATGGTTAACCTATTGGAATCCAATTGGACTGTTGGAAACTTGTTCTGGTGACTTTGTAATTTTGGACATAGGACATAGGAGGACATAGGAGTTAGCCTGTGTGTTATTTATCATTGGAGATGTTTAACAAATGTCCTTCTAGTTGCAGAGTTCGCTGGTGCTAGGCTATTGCAAGTCAACGGTTTCGGCTAGCCTGCTAATAAAAACAGTCTTAACCACTCCACAGTATACCCGAGGCAAATAAATTATAACGCCAGACTGCCGATGTAAATGTCTGTTGATAGAATGTTAGAAATAAAACCAACCTTGCATGGCATTGCATTTTGAGGGACTTGTGTCTCAGCAGCAGCGTTTTACTTCCTGGTAGTAGGCTACAGCAGCGCTGGACTGATATTACCTAGGTTACCGGCAGAAACTAGCCCCTTAAAATGCGATGATTCATGCGATGCGAGGTTAGTTTTATTTCTAACATTGTTCTATCAACACAGACATTGACATCGCTAGTCTGGCATTATAATTTATTTGCCTTTGGGTGTACTGAGGATTGGGTAAGACTGTTTTTATTAGCAGGCTAGCCGAAACCATTAACTTTTGCTAGCCTAGCACCAGCGAACTCTGCTACTAGAAGAACTGAATTAAATGTGTTGAAAACGTCTCCAATGATAAATGATACAGGATAACTTGGAAATGAGGTCCCATGTCCAAACTTCCTAACTACCCCTTTAACAGCAATGACATGTTTTACCTTCCTCTGACAAATGTACTTATTGTAAGTTGCTTTGGATAAAAGCGTCTGCTAAATGCCCTCAATGTAAATGTACACACCGCTGCACACTCAGGTACTTTCACACTACACAAACTGCTAATGAGACGTTAACACCACCACAGCATTGCTATGCTGCTACCAATGTCCCCTTCAGTTCTGATGTCAGGATGTGTTGGGTGGTATGGCCAGTTAGGGTATGACACTGGGTGCTAGAACGCAGGGAAACGACACAACATATTCTTTGTTTAATGATAACGAGAGCCGCCATAGAGCCACACTATGACTTCCACTACTGCTGAAAACCTTGGCGTGCACCATAACACCAGCCATTGTAACCCATTATATTAGACACAGAAAAGGCCGCAAATCAAATAATCTGATGTGCTTTCTTATCAACTCCGCAACTTTGGCCCGCCTGATGCCTTTTACATGGAATGTGGAGTGGATCCGCAAGCCGCTGACTTCATCCACACTATATTTTACTTGTGATATTGGAGTTTTTATTTTTGAAGTGATATTCAGGGAAAACATGTTTTAACCAAGTGAACTGTTTCAGAAATCAAATGGGGAAAAATACGACTCAATCAACTAAAAATCCGCATCACAGTAGCGCTGTTTTTTTTTTTTACCTGCCGGCACAGCACCAGCATTACATTATCCTGGGAGAGCCCTGGAGTCGGGGTGTAGGGTGTCCGAGCGCATCTCAAGTGAGCACGCCCTCACTCCGCACAGATCAGTGACAAGTGCTCCTCCTTTATCATCTTAAATCAATTTACCCGATACCGGTGAAACTGTTTGGCTGGCTGAAATTCATATCTTTGGTCAAATTGCTAGCGGTGTACTCCTTGTACTATTGGTACAGAACAGCCGTACTGGGCGGTAATTGTAAAATCTGTTGAGAGCGGGGGAACTCCGCCAACCTAGGCCAGCCACTCATCATTGGCAAACAGGCAGACTCAACCACAAGATTAACAAAATACAAAATCATTCACGAGATGTCGGAGAAACATTGAACAGAAAGAGGAGCGTCTGTATTTTTGACGGTAATGAATCATACCTTCTGTGTTTCCACATACCCCGGTATCCCATAGTACCGCGACACTAAGCCCACTCTACAGATGGTGGTTCTGGGCCAAGCCCGGCTGAAGAGACAAGAGCTGTGTACCAATTCAGGGGCTGCATCCTTGGAAGCACGCATTTGAAGGCCGATTACGTCACAACGCCGCACGAAGGCTGTCCCAATTCGAAGGTTCCTTCAAATGCAGCCTTCAAATGCGGCCTTCTTTTCCCTCATTTTGGAGGATGCACCGCAAGTATCCTTCGTGGCCTCCCATATCCCAACATCCTTTGCGCGCCACTGTTCAGTGCCGGTAAAATGACAATGGCGGCACCAAGCGGTGATGAATTTACCTTTAAATGTAAATATTAGGGGTTTTATATTAATTACCTTTACTTATTATTACTTATACTTTTACAAATTACTTATATTTTACTACTTTTATTATCCCTTCTTTATTTCATTTTAAGTAGTACCAACTGACGGCTGGTGACGCAACCAGGAAGGCTAGACCGTCTCATTTAACAGTGGTTGAAGCGGCCTTCAAAGGTCCTAAAGAAGGAGTCGCCTTCCATGGCCGCATCCTTCGAAGGATGCAGCCCCTGAATTGGGATACAGCTACTGACTCAAATGACACCAGTGTTCTGTTGAAAGGCCTCCACATGCTTCTGCATGTTCTTAAAATCCTTCAGGCACATGCAATGCAACAACGATGCAAACAATTTTCAATGTATCCATACCAAAGATTATAGAGCGGAGCAAGATAGATCAGTTGCCTCATGGAAGTGAAGTACGTTCTGAGCCTGAATGGCGTCATTTTGATAAGCCATGCTCAACATTCTAGGCTCGATTCAAGCCAATAAGGCCACATAGGATTAAACATAACTTATGTTGGTAATATGTTGCCATCATAACAACAATTAAATATAATTTCATGCCAAACCTTGAATGCCTGGGCACATCATGTAATCCCAATTCAACCATATTCTTATCAACCACTAGATGGCCCTTTATCGTCTCGCTATCTATTAACGTAGGCCATGTTCCTAAGATGTGAGCCAACTTGAAAAAACAGTTTTTATCCTAAAGCCATTACACTACTGAACCAAAATAGACATTGACAACATACAATCATATCTACATACACATACATCCATACATATTATTTATTTATTTATTATTGCTAGACCGTATTCTTTATTTTTATCTATACTCAACGTTGGAACGGAATGTCGGCACTGGTTGTTGTTGTTATTGTGTATTATTTATTTGTCTTTTTGTGATGCATGTAATTTATGTAAATCTATCCATCAACCTCATCGTTACACTTCAGACACAATTCCATCCCACGAGTCCCCTCAAACAGCCAGATGTTTTACAGTTACAGCTGGCTGTCAACAGGTTGTCAATAACAACAATGGCCGCTACATCAAGGGCATTTATAAATTGCCATAATCGGCAATGTAAAAAGCCAGATCTATCATAGAGAGTTGACTTTAGTTAACACCAGGGGGACATCAGGTCATATAGTCCATTGTGACCGGGGTAAGCACCTGTGTCCAATACAGACGACCTGATCTGCGTGTCACTACCACAACTCATCAGAGTACCAAAAATAATCTAAAAAGATAGAAGGCATTTTCCCACGATGGTGAACACCAGCCTCCACCTGCTTCCTGCAGCACACTCCTGTCAGCCTTCCGGCTTCTGTAACACTTGAGCTTACTAAAATGGCGCCCCTAGAGTTGGAGAACGTACCTCATTGTTGTCAACGTATTTCACAGCCACTGATCCATCTTCCAGACTATCTACAGTCTATAACAGTCTATATCTACAGTCTATAATCTTTGATACATACATACACCCTATGTGCAAGAAGGTACCATGACACCAAATGTGCAGATGGGGATGTATCAATCAACGGATGAGCACAACATCTGTGGATGATGCATCACTAATCAAAAGTCATCCTCTGTATGAGAAGATTTAGATTAAAAAAAATGCTAATGTCAATCACAGTTGTGTGAAATGCAAACATAGCAAGGAAGGGAGTATAGAGAGAAGAATTGTTTTGGGCTGTTTACTTTCAATATCTTCCCCTCCTCTGCCCTCTGACCCTTCCACTCTTAAATGTTGTGCACAGCACCTCAAAGCTCCTCACTGTTGGCATGTTGCAGATTAGCAGCACATGTTTTAACACATCCAGGTAGCGAGATTAAAAATGGTAGCCATCTGTGGCATTGTTAGCTCCTGTTCAGAGAAACAGAATGTGATGATTAAAGATGAAGATGACTAGAGTCTGCATTTCATGATGTGTCAGAGTGACTAGTTTCTGTAATATTCCACAGCCAAAGAGACGGCCCTGAAGAGTCTCAGCAGTCGCGCTGAAGAAGACATCGGTGGAGGAGTGGGCATGTCAACGCATTGATTGTGTTGACACACACACACACACACACACACACACACACACACACACACACACACACACACACAAATAGATTGGTTTAGTCATTACTGCACTGATAACAACATGGACCAGTCGTGGACAGACGTTTTCCTAAGTAACTAAAAAATGGTTCATGCTGAACCCTGGGTATTGACGAGAAACCAATTATGGATTATTTAACTGTTCCACGGACATGACAAGACTCCACCAACGGCTGTTGACATGTAATCCAGAGCTATGTGGTTCTCTAGTATGCAACTATGATCACTTGAAAGCAACAGTGGTGGGAATAGAGTAACTATCAACTTAAATGAGTAACACATCATACAATGCACAAAGTTGCAAGCCAGGAGAAACACGTCTTAATGACGTCCTGACCATGAGTCCTCAGAATGGATTATTTAGAGATAAATGCCTAAGGAAGAATGTGTGGACACTGCCTTTTATTCAACTGTCCTCACACGGTCATGAAATTCAGTGGGCCAGACTGGTCATCCTGCAGAAACACATCCCTGCAGATACACATCCCCCCCCCATCCTGCCTACTGATCTGGAACACATGCTGGGCCCCACCATCACATCCAGATCGTATTTAGAAGCTCTAGATGATGAATAAAAGGTGCTGCCGTCGGGAGAGTAAAAGTGGGCTAAACGTGGTATAGATTAGCCTCAGGGAGCTAACCGTGAAGCACACAAAGCGTGGGCCATGCTGAGAACGCACAGATTAAAAGGACGAACCCCTGTTATGTGAGCCTCGATACACCAAACGTGTCCGCGTTAACACACGACGAACATGAATTAGCATCATGCTATGGAGATACCTCGATGGCTCCGTGGCTAACACAGCTAGCAGCCAGTAGTCATGGCTTTGCCGCAGCTAGATTCGACAGAACTTGAATTCTTCCCTAAGACTCACCTTCTGGGTCCTCGGAGCGACGCTGCGCGGTCCATCCAGTGTCCTCGAGAACCTTATAATGACTTACACATCCGATGTGATGATCCTCTGCAAAGTGTGTGCCAGGCTCCCGGACAATGTACCCGAATGTGTGCATTCAGGATCGGACCCTTGCAACCAATAACAACCTGCGAGAAGATGGGAGGTCCCGCCCCTCCGGGGGCTGTGGGTGGTGTTGCCAGACGGATCCGTCTTGGACTCCATCCGGGAAGGTTCTGCGCTGCGACCGACTGCAACCGCTGCTGCTGCCTCCTGTTCTCATGCGTGTGTCCACGTAGACTATTGGCATAGGCGAGTGTGGTCCAGGAAAACAGCCTTAAGGAGGGTCTCTGCACGGTGGGACAATGAAGGTTGTGAGTTGAATGGTCCGAATGTACTTGGTGCATCCCTACTTTCAAGACCAGAGGAGTCCACTGTGGCTTCCAAGGGTTAACAGCGACACGAGCAGCCGACCATTTTGAGGAGAGAACCCGCCACAAAATGGCGCTTTCATTCATGCGCGGGTCCTCTGGGGTTCCACTGCACTGCAGTTATTCACAGAGTTGCCAATAGAAGAAACAATACATCCACATATGTTTTCAATGTCAAAGTTGGAGGGTATAATGGAAATAAGTCGATGAGTAAGGACAATTGCCCCTGCTGAACGTTACACACCCTTCCTTATAGTGGTGCCTCCATGGCCACTTCAGCTCTTCATGCCATCTACAGTAGTGTAAAAGTATTTAATTGTTAAAGCTAATATGTTGGTAAGGTACTGTTGCTATTTCTCAGTAGAAGATGCATTGGCTATTGACCTCCTAAAGTGTTCGGCAGAAGCACTAGTTAAGATATGTATAGTATCTGGATGTCAAGGACATTTATGCCAGTGTCCAATACCAACAAAATAAATTTAATTTCAGTGACTTTTATTTCATTCCCTGAACTGTATGTCATCTCTCATTAAAATATCAGCAGAGTTGTATGGACAGGTTAACACCTTGTAGTTAGTATAGCAAATGACACTACTTAAAACCTGTAGATGTGTCCTTCCTTAGCACCCATTTGTTTTGGTATTTGTTGCCACATCTCAAATATCTTCTCTCCCTCACCTGCAACTCGCAATCAACATAGTGCTGAAATTGCAGTGTGTAAAAGCCTTTGGTCAAAGGACCCGACTGTTAACATCACAACTGCTAGAATGTGTCTGCCTGAATAGGAATGGGATGCTGGATTATGGGTGCCAACTGTAACTCAACAAACCCATGCCCTGCTCATCCCAAAACTCAGACACCTGGTCCGCACACTTGTCTTGCGCAGTTAGATCCTGGACTTCCTGACAGACCTAAGGACATCCAAATGGAGAGCCCTTTCCTGTACTGTCACATTATCGAGACCACATACTGACATCACTGCACTATTAATGCCACCAATGAGACGGCCAAGAGAGTTGAGAAAAATAGTCCTGATATTATAGTGCAGGGACAACTACTTCTACCTCAGCAACGCTAACATTTCATTGTGGACTCAATGAGGCACCTGAGTGGATGCCATGTCCCAATTGGCATCAATGGCACTGTACTGGCTGTTTCAGGTTCCTCGTCAGTGAGGAACGTCCTCGTTGTCAAGACAATGTTTTCAAGTCTGTGTGGATGATGGATTTAATCTGATTCAACTCACATGAAATGTGTCCAATTTAGAAAGCATCCAGACACCAGTCTAATCTGTCAGGATTCACAGCATGCAGGCAATACCATGGACCAATTCCCTTGGTCATATGGTTATAGTCATGGGGAAAAAGGCTGACTTCAGGATAAATATCAAAAGGGGTAAGTACAATAAGGACCTAAATTGAATCCTAAATCCCTGTAAGGGAACCCAGAGGACAACATTTACTAGACTTCCCTTACACTTTGCTACAAGCCAGGTTCACAAGAAATGTCACATTTGGCCACATTAACACTCCCCATACAATACACAATGAATCAAGATAATTTTATTTTAACCCCTTGGGGGCCATTCTCTGCAATTTCCACATGTTCGCCAGCAAGTCATTTAAAGGTGGGGTAATGTAACCATGTCCAAATTTGGTTGGACTTATGTTAGATTTATGTATTGAATGGCGTGTCCCAGTAAGCCAATATAGGATTATTATTGTGCATAGGAACTATGCACAATCTAGATTCCGTTTTTTGTCATAATTCTTCTTCACACCAAATTTCTACAATGAATGGACTGAACCTCTGAACCTTGAGATTTCATTCAAACTGTACTACAAAGGTCTACTTCCGTATACCTGTGCTATGTATTTTTCATGTTCGTCAACGTTATTCTTTTTAAGATATTTGCGATTAAACATGCAAAAAACTCTCAGCAATAACATTGAGCCTTTTGACTCCGCCTACTGCCTTGCTGCTTTTGCCTTCGATTCGCTTGTAAAATTCTCTTTTGAGGCACATTTCTCAAATTACAGCCAAGGTAAGTGCTCCTGTTTTGGGTGTTTTTATCTTTTTGTCGTCAAACGTTGTGCATGTCTTGAAATACAGACTAGCCAAACTAGTGAAATACTGTTAGCAACTAGCCCAGCACCAACCAGCACTGGAGCTACAACGTGTGGCAGTAGCTGTTCATATACTGACTAAATACGCTTTTATTTGGCAGCTGTCAACTGGAGAGCATGGCTCAGTGGGTAGAGTGTGGGTTCCACAACCAGTGGCGGCGGTTCAATTCCCACCTCAACTAAAATTATCTCAATGATTACCGGCATTCCTATGCACCAGTAATTCCTTGTGTGGAATTACATTTTGTACTTAATTTAGCTGTGTGACAAGATCTTTTTTTTATTCTGAGCTGTGGTCTGGCTGCTAATTCTAGACCACCCGTGAACAAAGGGCTGGGACAACCACTGAGCAACAGAGCAGAACCAGTTGTTTTTATCAGATAGTCATATGGAATAGGAAGCCATGTGGAATTAAACTCTTCCAAGCGGTGTGTGTGTGTGCTTTGTTGTACAGCAAGGTGACAGATACAATAGGACCAAAGGGACAAGTCTCTGAACTTGGGAAAACCACATACCCCAGCATTAACGGGAGACAAACATTTCTGTTTTTCATAGGGTCATTGGGGATATCAGCAATGTTCAAAATCCCATTTGATTCAAAAGGTTACTGTTGAGAACATGCAAGAGAAAGGTGCAGGGTTTTTTTTTTGTTTCGTATGAGTGACCAATCAGTCAGCTGTCTACAGTAGGCCAGTAGCTAAAATCGGCACGAATACTTTTTCCATGTTAGTTGGCTGTGGAAAAAAGGGCCTAAGAGCAAGAAAAGAAGATTAAGTAGGAGCAAAAGTGTAGTCCTGTCTAGCACAATTTGTAGCATGGCAATAACACAGCATGCATGGGTAAAGGGTTTAATTCAGACTGGGACCACCCATGCAAAAATGTATACCTCCAAGGCACTTTGGATGAAATAATCCACCAAATATTGGAAGTCCACGTTAGAGCACCAACAATCTCAGCACCATCTGACGGTAAATTACATGGATTTTTTCCATGACAAAAAAAGTTAAACATTTTCAATGGTTAAGATACATTTAATGGGACAATATTTACAGCAAAGTAAAACATGTTTTCAATTGAACACGCATCATTACAGAATGAGCTGCTTCAAATAATGGTAGAGAACGTTTAGAATACAATATTTACTGATTTCTTCCAAATTGCGCTTTCAATTGTTGAAATACAGATCATGAATATAAGAACATTTTTTCTATACACCACCACATTATTCAGAGCAAGTTTAGTGTTTTAGTACATGATCCAGACAAAAGGTCACCCATAAAATTCATACTCATACAAGTCTTGCATAAAACATTTCACACAAAGGCCCTGAGAAGGTTTTTTGGCAGTATCACACATTTGTGACATTGAGAAATCAAAACCAGAAAGCAGTTCCAGACAGCAGCTACCCACAGCTCTTAAAGCTATGTGTATTCTGGTGCTGAAGGAAAACTTGTAAGCTTGAAAATGTCTGTGTGCATTCATTACATTCATAAAGAATGTTGCTCTTGTCATTCCTAGTATGACTTGAATGATCCTCTTTAATGTCTGCAATATTCCTTTCCAGGACAGTGTTTTGTGGCACACCCAAAATTTTTCTACCGATCTTCTCTTTTTTTATGAACAGCTTCAAGGGAGAGGAATTATTAAAACTTAAGCTGAGGTTTGCAGTTGGTTCCTTCTTGTGATATCGAAGGTGCCTTTGGTAGACACTCAAAAGACCAAACTTCTTCCCACAGTCCTCACATTTGTATTTCCCCCTGGATTTAGTGAGCACCTTTGCAGCTTGCCTCCCCCGGTTCTCTTGTTTTGCTAGACCGCATTGGCTGTCAAAAGAGCGTGTCATCTGTTTTAAGGCAGATTGTTTTTGTAATTCAGCTTGGTGATGCATAGCTATGTGCTTTGCAACACCACAGCGCTGAGGAAAAACTTTATTGCAAAAGACACAATTATGCATTGTCCCTTTATGGTACCTCATGTGTCGTGATAAACTGCTGGAGTGATTAAAAACACGGTGGCATTGTTTACACGGATAAAGTCTGGGTGTTAAACTGCTACTCCTGTTGTTACATCTTTTTGGCTTTGTATTGGGCCTATGTGTCATCCTATGGAAAGTTACCTGCGCTTCCTGGTTCAACTGATCCATTTCCTCCTGGGTTTGATGGATGAGATGATGCTCTTTCAGAGCTGCCAATTTATTGAAACGATCTCCACATAAACCACATTGGTAAGACTGACAATCACTGGCGTTATCAGTAATTTCAGGAGTAGTAAGCAATGGCTTGAAATCAGTAGATGTACCATTTAGGTGGACCATTTCATGGGATGCTTCAAGATTCTTACAGGGCTTTTTCACTTCTTCAAGACCTTTGCAATGGTAGAGTGAATGTGTCTGAAAATCTGTAAACCAGAAGAAATCCAAACCACACTTTTTACAAGTGTATAATTTCTCAACCCTTTTATGCCCAAGATTCTCAACTTTACCGGATAATTTAGGTTTGGGAGGAATGTGATCTTCTTTGTGATGTATATTTAATAAATCCATTGTAAGAAAGCGCTTCCCGCAAAGACCACAGCAGTAAAATCGTTCACGTGCATGGTCAGGCAAGTGATTCCTCAATTCCTCTCTACTCCGAAAGATCTGACAGCACAAGGTACACTCAAAGCCTCTTCCTGTGTTCTGGACTGGAACAGATGGAACCAAAATACTTGCTGTAGATTTGGCTCCAACAGCATCTTTGCAAGGGGAGACATGCAAAGATGCTGTTGTAGGTTGGGCTCCAGCAGCATCTTTGCAAAGGGAGGGATGCAAAGATGCTTCTGCAGGCTTGGCTCCAGCGGCATCTTTGCAAGGGGTGGGATGTAATGGTGAAGCTAATGAAAGGGTAGGGGAAGGTACGTTTGTCGATTGACTGCCATTTATCATTGTCAGTGTACCATTTTCTTGGAGCACATACTCTTTAGGGAATTCAAATCCATTCGATGAGCTGGAGGAGGAAGGAAAGGACTCCAAAGGTCCATGAAGGGCCATATGGGTCAGGATTTTATGGTATTGGTTGAAGCCTTCACCACACTCAGTACAGATGAAGACATTTGATTCGGCAACAGCCTGTGTAATTGCAGCTCTCTCCAATAATTTATCCTCCATCATGGCATTATAATGTTGTCCATGTGCTGATGGCATATTTTAATAATCCATGAGTAAAATGGGGACTTCTTCCAAGTCAAACATGTTTGTTTGAATGAGGAAATTGCAATCCAGTTGATGATGCGAATTTCAACGTAAAGTGGATGGTTAAAAAGGTTCAATTCCAATCTTCATGTTTGGCATTCGATTCCTTTGTGTGATGAGACGGGACCTGAGAGAGAAAAAAAAAGTATTATTAAATTAGGAATATTAGGATTCTAGCAAACAATCTTAATACAATACATATTACGTGTGCCCCTGACTAAGAGTTTTAAGGCCAGACCCTCAAGATACAAGATATTTTCGTCTAACCTAATCTAGAATTTGCTCTACTTGGAAAAGAAATGATTGGATCATGTCACTGCCATTACACAAAAGGGGAATTCAAACAGACAAGGACATTTCTTGAAAGCAAGGTAACAGCAAAGTGCACACAGAAGCATGGGTCAAACACCCCGGATGAAAATTGGATAACATAGGGTTTCCCCTCAAAGCCAAGGCTGAGGTATCACTCAATTAGCACCCCACAACCTCACACTGCAATTCCCTGCTGTTACACGCAAACAATTTTCCAGACATGACCATTCAGCTATTCAAGTCAACTAAAAGGTCTTTCTGTTTAAATATTCAAATCCTCAAAGAGACGGTCATATTTAAAACATGTACAGACAGGGCCAACTTATTGGGTGTTGACAACATGAAACCGGGTTTCAATATAGATCCCTCTGTGTTGAGTTCAGAGCCGTCTGTGTTGACTACAGATCCCTCTGTGTTGACTACAGATCCCTCTGTGTTGACTACAGATCCCTCTGTGTTGACTACAGATCCCTCTGTATTGGGTACAGATCCCTCTGTGTTGACTACAGATCCCTGTGTTGACTACAGATCCCTCTGTGTTGACTACAGATCCCTCTGTATTGGGTACAGATCCCTCTGTGTTGACTACAGATCCCTCCCATAGCTACCCATAGATACCCATGTAATCCCTCCCTACAGGGGAGGCTATGTACAAGCTATGTACAAGCTATACCCAGTGCTAGTTGGAATGTGTCCTATTGCAGATGCAGGATTAATGTTTCATCCAACGACTGCTGTCATGTTATGCATGTTGTTTTAAATACCTGTGGACATTCAGGGTATTTTTCCATCTATAGACACATTTTTCAAGAAAACAATCAAAACAATGTAAAAACCCCTGATGATAACTCAGTTTTATTTGAACATATGAGTCACTTGACTTGCCACATCGTTGAAGAGCTAGCCTCGTGGCTAGGTGGAGGGTACTGGGTAGGGTCGCTAATAATTGTAGCTACCTAAAGTGTGCACGTGCCTGGCGTGCATAGCATGTATATGTTTTGTCCAGTCTAGAAGAAGAAGAAGGGCATTTAGCAGACGCTTTTGTCCAAAGCGACTCACAATCAGTACATGTGGGGTTCGACATGTGCACAGTTGGAGGTTGGGATCGACATGTGGACAGTTGGAGGTGGAGATCGAACCGCCAACCCTCCGGTTAATGGTCGACCCACTCTACCCACTGATGTGGATGTTACCAGAAGAACAGCACCTCCATCAAAAGATAACGGCTGAAAGAAAACCCAACTAGTAAACATTAAAACATGAATTATCCAATTTCCCATTTACAATGCATTATATCAATGTCCTTGCATTAAGATGTAGTCCCTGCTAAATTTAGGTTTACAGCAATTGGACATCCTGGTTCATGGCTACCTTCAATACCATCATCCCGGCTCTGCTTCAGGAGAAGCTCTCCCAGCTTAGTGTGCCTGACTCCACCTGCAGGTGGATTACAGACTTCCTGTCTGACAGGAAGCAGCATGTGAAGCTGGGAAAACGCATCTCCGACTCACAGACCATCAGCACCGGTTCCCCCCAGGGCTGTGTTCTTTCTCCTCTGCTCTTCTCCCTGTACACAAACAGCTGCACCTCCAGTCACCAGTCCGTCAAGCTTCTGGAGTTTGCGGATGACACCACCCTCATTGGACTCATTTCAGATGGTGATGAGTCTGACTACAGGTGGGAGGTAGACCACCTGGTGACATGGTGCAGCCGAAACAACCTAGAGCTCAACGCTCTAAAGACAGTGGAGATGGTTGTGGACTTCAGGAAGTACTCAGCCTCACCTGCCCCCATCACCCTCTGCGACTACACAATTGACACTGTAGAGTCTTTCCGCTTCCTAGGAACTGTCATCTCCCAGGATCTCAAGTGGGAGCTGAACATCAGCTCCCTCATCAAGAAAGCCCAGCAGAGGATGTACTTCCTGAGGCAGCTGAAGAAATTCAACCTGCCCAGGACAATGATGGTGCACTTCTACTCCTCCATCATTGAGTCCATCCTCACCTCCTCCATCACCATCTGGTTCGCTGCTGCCACCGCCAAGGACAAGGGCAGACTGCAGCACGTCATTCGGTCTGCAGAGAAGGTGATTGGCTGCAATCTGCCGTCGCTCCAGGACCTGTACACCTCCAGGACCCTGAGGCGTGCAGGCAAGATTATGGCCGACCCCTCCCACCCCGGTCACACACTCTTTGCGGCACTCCCCTCTGGCAGGAGGCTGCGGTCCATGAGGACCAAAACCTCACGGCACAAGAACAGTTTTTTCCCGTCTGCCACTAGCCTTTTCAACAAGGCCCGGAGCCCCCCCTGACACTGACTCTCTCCCTTCCCCCACACAGTCCTACATGCTACATTAACGTGGCATCTTCAGATCATCTGCGTTACATTAACGCACAGTGTGTACAGTGTGTACTCATTCTGGACCACCATTTTTTCTATGCATGCACTACTGCTCTTACTATTCCATATTCATTGTACATTGTGTATATATATATATAGTTATTTTACTTACTTATACTTATTTACATATTTACTTATTACATATTTTTTTTAATACTGCTTTTCTCTTGCACCAATTGCACCAAGACAAAATCCTTGTAGGTTCAAACCTACTTGGCAATAAATCTGATTCTGATTCTGATGGCTATGCTAGCACCAATAGCCACTAAATACAGTTTCAAAAACTTACTTGTGCATTGAAAATAATATTACTACATTGGCATCCAGCACAAGTCTTTCCACTGTTTTCAGTGCTCTCCATTCAGAAACTTAGCCATTTCTAACATCATTGTAGAGCCACTGACCCATTGTATTAACCTTTCTTTACTTGCTGGCACTGTACCTAAAATGACCAAAATAGCAAAGATAATTCCAATTTTTAAATCAGGTGACCGAAATGATATGAGCAACTACCGGCCCATATCAATTCTACCAACTTTCTCTAAAGTAATGGAGAAGGTGGTATACAACAGACTCAGTGGCTATTTTGATAAACTCAATATTCTTGTTCCCTCTCAATACGGTTTTAGAAAAAAAAGAGTACAACCTGTATGGCAATACTTGACCTAATAGAACAAATTCATGACTGCATTGAAGAGGGCAAATGTGGGGTTGGTATCTTCTTGGACCTATCAAAAGCCTTTGATACCATTGACTTTGATATCTTGCTGGATAAATTACATCACTATGGTATCAGAGGTCTAGCACTTGCATGGTTCAGAAGTTATCTATATGAGCGGGAACAGTATGTCCATGTAAATGATCATGACTACCTGTAAGCCTATTATCTTTGGGGTCCCACAGGGTTCCATTTTGGGACCACTCTTATTCATCTTATATATAATTGATTTTGTAAATTCTTCTAAAATATTCTATAAAATAATTTTTGCTGACGACACAAATTTGTTTACATCACACAGGAATCCACGTATTCTACAAGAAATAGTAAACTCTGAGTTAACCAAAGTGGACTCTTGGTTCAAATGTAACAAACTGTCATTAAATGTCAGCAAAACAAATTTTATTTTATTTAAATCAAACAAAAAGTTTATCAACACTGGTTACTGCCTATTTAAAATTAATGGGCAGGAAATAAAAAGAGTGCATGCCACTAAATTCCTAGGGGTCCTTATTGATGACTCTCTCAACTTTAAATGTCATATAGACCATCTTGTAAGCAAACTGTCCAAGTATGTTGGCTTGTTCTACAAGATCAGAAACTTCCTTCCTCTGTCTGCCCTTCTTACTTTGTACATAACTCTCTTTGAACCTCATCTTAACTACTGTAATGTGATATGGTGCAACACTTTCACCAGCCATCTTAAAAAATTAATATCGTTGCAAAAGAAAGTCATACGGGCCCTGTCTTGGTCAGAGGTAAATTCCCCCACCCACTCTCTATTTCACCGCTTTGAGCTATTAAGACTGACTGAGCTAAACGATTATCATAATGCTTGTCTTATGTTTCAAATTGTCAACAGGCTCAACCCTAGACTTAGTAGTCTTGTTCCAATCTCCAGTCCTCAGCACACATACCAAACGAGAATCAAACCGCTCATATCAGGGAAATGTCGCCGACATGTGCGCGCTAGTATGAGCGTTGTTTGTAGGGGGCCGCAGATTTGGAACAGGATTGATGATGGCCTGAAGGTGTTGCCTTCTATCTCCAAGTTTAAAAGACAGCTAAAAAAGAATATTTTATTAACCTATATATAATACATAATGCTTCTTCATGGACTGCTGGGATGTATGTGTATGATTGTATGTGTATGTAATGTTAAGTATGTATGTTAAGTGTTTTGGTGTACTTTGTATGCATTTATCCATCACCATCTCCTTGCAGATGGTAACTGCTCAGAACGTTGACTGTACCACTACCTTTACATGAACTATGGGCCCCCACCTATAAGCTTTCCTAGCTTCCTCGGGGGACCCATTCACTCTACCCGCTTGATTACCCCTACTGTATTATTGTAATTATTGTGGTATTGTAAATAAACTAAACTAAACACCATGCCTGGTTTTAATTCTGAGACTTGCTCGAGACAGCTGGGACAACATGTCAGACCTCCACTCAGTATATCAGGGATGCAAACAGAGGTATGGTCAAAAAGGAGTGAGATTATCGAAGCCCGCGACCCCACAGCAAATATCATATAATTACACTGCCACCAACCTCTGCCATTCAGGGCTCACCCTATACACACACAAAGTTCTCCATCCATCCATCCATCCATTCTCCTCCGCTTATCCGGGGTCGGGTCGCGGGGGCAGCAGCCTGAGGAGAGAAGCCCAGACTTCCCTCTCCCCAGCCACTTTGTCCAGCTCTTCCGGGGGGATCCCGAGGCGTTCCCAGGCCAGCCGAGAGACATAGTCCCTCCAGCGTGTCCTGGGTCTTCCCCGGGGCCTCCTCCCGGAGGGACGTGCCCGGAACACCTCCCCAGGGAGGCGTCCGGGAGGAATCCTCACTAGATGCCCGAGCCACCGCAACTGGCTCCTCTCGACGCGGAGGAGCAGCGGTTCTACTCTGAGCCCCTCCCGGATGACCGAGCTTCTCACCCTATCTCTAAGGGAGAGCCTGGACACCCTGCGGAGGAAACTCATTTCGGCCGCTTGTATTCGCGATCTCGTTCTTTCGGTCACTACCCACAGCTCGTGGCCATAGGTGAGGGTAGGAACGTAGATTGACCGGTAAATCGAGGGCTTCGCCTTTCGGCTCAGCTCCTTCTTCACCATGACGGACCGGTGCAGAGCCCGCATCACTTCCGACGCCGCACCGATCCGTCGGTCAATCTCCCGCTCCATCCTCCCCTCATTCGTGAACAAGACCCCGAGATACTTGAACTCCTCAACTTGAGGCAGGATCTCCTCCCCGACCCGGAGAGTGCACTCCACCCTTTTCCGGCTGAGAACCATGGCCTCGGATTTGGAGGTGCTGATCCTCATCCCAGCCGCTTCACATTCGGCTGCGAACCGCTCCGGTGAGAACTGAAGGTCACGGCCCGATGAAGCCAACAGGACCAGATCATCCGCAAAAAGCAGCGACGCAATCCTGAGGCCACCAAACCGTAACCCCTCAATGCCACAAAGTTCTATATATGAAAATAATATGTTGCCCCTAGATTTTTTTTGTAGCAGTGGTGATGTGTGTTGATAACCTAGCAACACTAGGGGGGTCCGGGGGGGCATGCCCCCGGACCCCCCTAGTGTTGCTAGGTTATCAGATTTTTTTTTTAAATAACCCTTTAAATGGTTACTTCTGGTGAGATTTTTATAAAAAAAAGTTACAGATTGAGCTTCCAAATATGACATAACAACCAACAGAGTCAAGGTATCTGCTGAGACCAGATCGTTGTGAAAATGTGCGATCACACTGTTCAATATTCAAAATATTCAAAAAGAACAGGCGCAGCACAAAATTCCAGGATCTCGGACTGATATCAGTGCAGTGACGTGTAGGCAGCAGCAGCAGACCGGCGCAGGCTTTACGTGCGCAGCTTTCTGGTTTACTGTTTTCCTTTCATACGTATACTTCCTATGTTTCATGGACTGTAACGGCATTTGCTTATTTAGTCATTTTAATACAGAATTACCTTTGAATAGGGCTGCTCGATTAAGTCAAAAATGATAATCACGATTATTTGGATTGATATTGTAATTGCGATTATTAAAGACGATTATTCATTGATTTAAAAAAAAAAAAATCAAAAAATATTTTTGATGGTGCGACTCAAACATAGGTCCGTTGTGGTGGCAAAATATAATGCTGTTGACACTTCTCTTGCAACTTTTCCGCGACATTCGTCATAAAGGGCAGGCAGCGCAATTCTACTGAAATGGTGACGTGGTGGTAACACATACCGCTTGTCCAATGTGTTTATCAGTTTATTGAACGCCGGGTCGCTAACGGTGCTGATAGGGCACATGTCTTTGGCAATCATGTATGCGATTGCATCCGTTATTTCTTTATGCCTGCGGGAGCTGGGTGGATATGGGGTGGCATTGTATAGCGTCTCCTTAATTGAGGATTGTGTTGCGGTGGCAGGAGTGGAGGAGCGTTTCATTTTTTCCTTCATTGCTTGGTCATGTATTACTCTGTGTGCGGACTTTAAGTGGTTAAATAGATCGTATTCGCTTGAGGTGCAGACCGTACGGTCGCGTGACATATCTTGCAAGTTTTCAGGCGGGGGCAGGGCGCAGCAGAGTGCGCAGGTGGAGAAAGAAGGGTTCGCTCCATTTACCACCCAAAACACGGCAGGTGGCAGAATGATCGTTTTATTACGATTATCTTGATTTAATGATCGAGGGAAACCAAAATCGTAATCGAAATCGAAATTCGCCCAGCCCTACCTTTGATGAAAATATAATCAGAGACTCTCCACCCCCCCCCCCCCCCCCTAAAAAAAAACCTCATCGGATCTGCACGATTCACACAAGTCCCCCTGACAGCCGTGAAAAAGGCGGCAACCGCCTAAAGGCGCGCCGTTTGCATCCCTGGTATATAGCATCAGGCAAACCTTTCTAATACTTGGAAGAACCCACTTTGCCCCAGAGTTGCATTCATTATTTGGGTCATGGCTTCAACAAGAGGCTGGAAACATTCCTTAACAGATTGTGGTCCTTTTTCACATGATTCCATCATCACGCAGCAGAAGACTTGTCGGCTGTACATTGGTTAGGGCTGCCAAAAAATGTGACAAAATCTGATTCTGTTGCCGCATCCCAATATCACAGCCTGTCTTTGAGCTCAAGCAAAGCACGGCATCCCTTGATAAAATATGACGTGTGATTTGAGACATTGCCTGTAAGAAATGCAGCAATATTCTAGATCGACAGTACTGAATTGGTACAAGGTGTCTGGTCTCCACAGCAATGCCAGCCCCCCGTCAGCCTGAACCGTGGACACAAGGATGTTATGTTATTATGTTCATGTTATGGTTGTGCTGATTAACGGTACATTAATGGTATTGCGATGGTTATGAGGAATCAGCCTCATAACCAGGCGCGTAGAATACGGGGGGGACGGTGGGTACGCGTACCTATCAGTTTTCGTCATGAGTAATTTTGTACCCACCACTTTTTTTGAAAACCTCAAGCTCAATTTTGTAAAAAAAATAAAAAATAAAGTTCATAACACATAATTCTTGAGCGACAGATGCCAACAGATCCACAAAAATCGCTATCTGCACATACACAGACACAGACACAGGCACAGCTGTAGCTGCTGCTGCGGAGGGCAGCCGCACGCTTTTCTGTTCACTGAATTGTCACATGAAGCAGAAGACAGTGGGTCAAATGTCTAATGCGTTTTGAAAACTAACCCTATGCTCACACTGGCGTTTTTTTGACAGAGGCTTGGCGACGCGTTTCCATTCAATTCCAATGGCAGTGAGCGACGGGCGACAAAGCAAAGCGTGTGGGCTGCAAAACGGGAGGAGGGCGGGGCAAAAAATAGAAACTAGTCCTATTCTATGCAAATGATGAGCGAAAAAACGCAGCGTTTTTTTGCTAAAGCCAATCCGAGCGAAGGAGGCGTGGCGGCCGCGCAACTAGAACATAATCCAACATGGTGGACCACGTCGGCGACAGATAGGATTATGGATATATCTAACGAATGTGACTGTACCCTGGTATGTGCTTCGAAATCTATCGAGAAATAAATGTTGTTAAACCAGAAAACGTCATGGGTATGGCTGGATATTATCAATGACTGGATATTATCAATTGTTTTCGATCTGACACAGGTTTCAATACTATCGCTACAGACACTCCCCTCGGAACGCCCACCAGGGGGGTGTACTACGAACCTCGATTAACATACCCAGGCTTAGTTTGGATAACCTGGATCGACAAATACGAAAGTCGCAATCAGAGTTAAACGGTACCACGAAGCTCACTTGCGATTTGATTTGTCGAGCCAGGTTTTCCGCTTTAATTTTGACTAGTTTTGATGCGCGTTCCCGTAAAAGAGGCGTAACCCAACGTTATTCACCATGACGCAATGGATCCGACGGAGCGAAAAGGGAGAAGCGGGCGATGTACTTCACTCAGGAGGAGCAAGTAGTCGTTATGAACTCATACGAGGAGTTTAAAAAGAAAATAACGGCAAGGGGCAATTGCCCATAATAAGGCTAGGGAGGTGTCCTGGCAAAAAATAGCAGTTTCTGTGCGTAAGTGAAAAGATTCTGCATAGCCTAATTGTCTAAAAATAGCTATGCCGAATGCAGAATTGTTCGCCATTAATCAGAATCAGAAACAAGTTTATTGCCAAAGGAATTTGACTTGGTGCAATTGGTGCAAGAGAAAAACAGTAGTAAAAATATAAGTAAAATAACTATAAATATATAGGCCTACAGTGCATGCAAATTACTTGTCAGAGGTGGGATTCGAACCCACACCTCCAGGGCAGATTGCAACCCAAACGCAGCGCCCTAGACCGCTGTTCCATCCTTACATTTTGAGGAAATTGTGCATGTGATTTTAAAATGCAGAAGCAACCTGATTTATTCTGTTATTTAGGGAATTCATTTCAAATACATCCTATCTGTAAAAAAGTATTGCATGTGCCAGAAGGTAGTGACGGTGGTGTGGTGGATTATGTGAACTGCACACCAGCGACCGGTGTTCATATCTTGCCTGTCCATCATCATGCCTTTTACCCCCATCTAGATTGGGTGTTAGCAGGACCGTCCTAAATAAGCACAAAAAATAGTATTTTATTCTATTCTATTCTGAAAAAAAAAGAAATATATATATACTGTATATTCAATGTGGTAAGTTGCAATAATTTCAGGTGAATGTAGCCTATGATTTGCAATAGGATAGGCTCTAATCTTTCATCTGATGTTGATTACCTGTAGCAAATAAGAAAAAAAACTCATCGAAACACCCTGAATAGGAGGCGGCGCCCAGCTTTAAGTAGTCGATCTAATCGGAAAGTTAGCTGAAAACCTCCTCCCGACCAGGTTTGGTTGCGAGCATAAGTTACCATGGTGATATAGCGCCGCTAAAAGAGAGCGACTTTCGTATGACAGCTAACCCAGGCTTTGAGCGCAACATACCTCGCTAACCCACTAATCGAGCTTCGTAGTACACCCCCCAGGCGAAAATCGCAGGGCACAAAAACGCTTGGTCGCCCGTCAGTGTGAGCGTAGGGTTAGGTTTGCCTTTCTTCTTCATAAATCGTGTCAGACATCATCACATTTTTGTATACATTTTTATTAATTAACATGACCTGCGCGAAAGGGCAGGAAAAAACGAGTGTGCGTCATTGTACCAGGCACTTCTGAAAATGCACTTCCGAATGCGCCTTTGTCCCCAGCACATTTCAAACCAAACCTACGCCCATGCTCATAACCATCTTTCTCCAGAGGTGATGTTTATTTTTGTTGATATGCAGGGGTGAAAGATTTTATTTCTTGCTGGTGCCATCATATTGACTCAGTGCCATCATATTGACTAGTGCGCGTGCACCGAAAAATACACTTAATTTATTATAGTCTACTTATCAAGCATTCACTAGGACTTTATCACTCTAGTATTAACACTCTATTTAACACTCTAGTACTCTTTCATCCCCCTGTATCAGCTTTTGATTACAAATAAATTAAACACATTTCAAAAACAATCATTTTATAAACTTTTTTTTTAGCTGAAGAGTTTAAAATGTTTACATGTTTACAATACTTATTTAATGTCCATGCTGCTATTCTGCACCTTGCACTTTGCCGTATCGCACCTTGTAAAATTGAATACTCTTGTATTATTACTATTACTCTTGTATTATTATTATACTCTTATTATTATTACTCTTGTATTATTGTATTATTATTATTATTATTATTATTATATTAGTATATTATTATTATTATATTATTATTATTGTATTGTTATTATTATTATTCTTATTGCACTCTATCATACCTCAAATACTATATTCCGGAACACTGTGATAGTCTGAAAGTTGAAAGTTGTCTTTACGTTGTTGGTTTCTTACTCTGTAGATGGTTGCTATTCTGTAGATATATATCTGCACTTTATGTCTAGTGTTGTCTTATGTTTAACTTAGTTTAGTTTAGTTTAGTCTTATGTTTAACTTACCGTAGTTTAATGCTAGTTGTCAAGTTGTTCTTAACACTGCACATCTGGAGTTAGCAGAAACGGAATTTCAGTTCTCTGTGTAATGTACTGTTACATGGTTAACTGACAATAAAGTCCACTTGAACTTGAACTTGAACTTAAAACTATCTTGACTTTTCATTTTGGACAGTGGAACAGAACAGAAAAGGGAAAGTTGAGGTAAAACACTTAAAATAAATTCCAAAGAGGCTTGAAGTAGTAGTCCTCATCTGTTTGACGGCGAGCCATGCCGCTTGATGAGTGAGCAGCTCTCCTTCCTTTGCCCTGCCAAGTCTTTACATAAGGAAGGGGATCCCACTGTGTTGATGAAGAGGAGGTTTGCTGCATTTCTTGTCAGTTTGTTTCTATACTCTGTTATAATGCTATTCTGTTATAATGTTGTGCTGAACCCCCTCTCAGTCTGCTTTTTTATTTGGGAGACTTTGCAACAAACGTCGTTGGATACCAGCTGCGCACATTGGCGCAAGATGCTTAAGCAGTACACGCGCTATCTCGCTCGTTGTCATCGAGAGTGCATTATTATATACAGAGACAGTATATTTTTCTTTCTGGTACGGCGTACCCCCTCCAAATCTTTTAGTGGTATGCCTTACCGGCCAGTACCGGCTTACTTTCACCCCTGTTGATGTTACATTCAGGGTTTGTCGCTACATTTACATTTTTGGCTCAAAATAAATCTTAGCTTAAAACTTTTCATGACAGTGACTGCAAATGGCATTTGATCACCTTTGTAATGCTGCAGTATTCCTTGCCAAACTATATAGGCTCTTGTATGACAAGCACAAAAAGGTAAAGGGGGCATTTAGCAGACGCTTTTGTCCAAAGCGACTTACAATCAGTACATTTGTGGGGGTCGACATGCGGACAGTTGGAGGAGGGGGATCAAGGGGATCGAACCGTCGACCCTACGGTTAGTGGACGACCCGCTCTGTCCACCCGCTCTACCCACTGAGCTACAGCCGCCCCAAAAGGGGGATCAAACTGAGGCCATCCTTAAAAATATTTTAATTTGCCGTAACCCGACCGACCCAATCAATTTAGGACCAACCCAAATATTTTTTTTCCCTTTTTGTCCGACCGACTTGCCGGTTGTAAACTTGCATTAAAACCGACAGTTTTTTTTTTTTTTTCAGAGTGACTAATTGCACCTAGGTATTATTAGTGAAATGGAGGCTATTCTTTTATTGACACCCTTTTCGAGAATGTGCCGATGCACATATGCGAGCATTTGTGTTCTTCTATCGGGAGAGCATGGAGAATTCAGAAAGGTTTTGGCTTTTATTGACACGGCTTTTTATTATTTTTTAATTATTATGTGTTTTGGTAATAACGGTTCTGATTATTTTATTTTATTAGATCATTACAGAAATATGCTTTAATGATGGAAACAAAATGATTGAAAACTTTATACCTGGGTGAAATGTAAATAAAAATGCTCCAGAAAAATAATGATAAAATACGAGACTGTCACTTCCGGCCGCATCAACCTGGTTGCAGCTTACTGATTGCAGTGTTTCTCACAGACTAGGTAGCAATGTGTGGTGCTGGGCCATATGGAGACCAGGGGCTCTGACCAGGGGGACCGTCTGAACAGGAGGAGGTCCGAGGGCAACGCCCCCTCCTCCTGTTCAAATGGCGACGCCCCCTCCCCCTGGTGAGAGTAACAGACGATCAGCCACAACTTTCTGAAATTCATAGTTCTGCAGGGAAGAGAGACTGACTTTGGTTTGGAATGAAGAGGGTGCACTACACCAGCTGCAGGACTGTTTTGAGAGCACAGATTGGAGTGTTTTTGAACACCAGGACTTAGAGGAGTACACCTCATCTGTGCTCTCAAGATGATTCTTTAGAGTAAGTTATTGAGGAGAAGACTGGAAACCATGCCTGGTTTCATTCCACACCCCAACTCCATTCATTACAGGGCAGGCCAGTAGATTAGTTTGCTCATACAAATACCTGGACTTTATGTTAGAGGAAGACCTGTCTTTTAAGTTTCATGTTGAGAATTACTCAACAAAATTGACACACTTTAGTTTTTAAAGTTCAGTTTTTACCTGAATTGTAGATTCTGTGACATTCATGGAATGAATTGCAAAAAACAACTAAAGCTGGAGGTTTTTATTTCAAACTGAACTCAAGACCTATCTCAACCAATATCAACCTGTTCTTGTATTTAACGTTTTTGGTCAAACAGAATAAATAGTATAATGTAACAATTTAAGTATAATAATACAAATAAAATAGATAAAATATTATAAAATAGATAAAATATTATAATTAGATATAAATAACTACTAAAGGTACAACGAGGCAACTAACTAAAATAAATGGAACAGCATTAGCCTATTTTGTGCAAAGCTTGCATGCCCTATCAATGAGTGTGTGCATGTGCACTGTGCATGTATCATTGATGCTGGATGATCATTAAACGGTTGCGAGTAACCAAAAATACTTTAATGATATTCGGGTCGGATTGGTTAAAATATAGATGCCGAATACACTTTTGTAATCGTTAGAGTTGGCTAGCCTATATCATATAAAAGACAGTCATCATTGGCTGAATGACTTTTGCAAAGATGCAGCACGCGCTTTCTAGGTGCCAACATAGAGACAACTTTTACGTTTCTTTTCTTTTTTTAGACCAAGTGGGCTTACTGTCTGTCTGATTTAGGACACTGTTTAATTTTGAATATGTAGCCTGTTAAGCCTAGGCTATTCGTTGACCTGGTGAACAAAGGTTTAAATGTGCAATGCATGTTTTAAATGCGTTTGACTCAGGGACGTCAGTTTTACGTAAGCCAATGAGGCTATGATTAAGCTAATCAAGATACCATTACAATAGGTGGGTCGGGAAGCAGGTCGGGTACATAATTTTAATATTAGGACTTGTGGTCCGAGTTGCAGTTGGGTTGGGTTGGTTGAAAACGTTGGGCGAGTGCGGGTCTTTTATAAGCGTAACCCCACTGGCAAGTGTGCGCGTCTCTCTCTCGCTCTCGATCTGTCTCGCTCTCTCTTGCTCTCTCTCTCTGCGTGTGTGTGAATGGGAATGACAGGGAGAAAGAGTGCTATGCTATGCTATCACAGTCCTAATTTCTATATAGTATTTGTATATACTTTGTTGGTATGTTGATATGTGCCTTGTTTTAGTTATTTATTATTTAATATGTTTCTTTTTGCACTAAAGGGAGAGCTGTGCCTCAATTTTGTTGTGCCACCGTATTTTTATACTGTTGTACAATGACAACAAAGATTCTATTCTATTCTATTCTAGGTTACGTGTCGACTGATGTCAAGGAGACCACTTAACGTTTACGGGTTGGAGACGCAGTCAGTGATGTCACGATATGCAAATTTGTTTAAATTCATACCGACGTATTCACCATGACCAATATTATTATTATTTATATATTATATATATTATTATTATTTCACTTCGAACTTTGAAAAAATAAATATATATAGACCTACCTACCGACCCTTTTATTTTATTTTTTGGTTGTTACTGCAAACAGAAATATTTTTAAGGATGGCCATATAAAGTGCTGCTGGCGCATCTTCTAACCAGCTAGCAAATTCTGGCTCTTTCCCACTCGCCATACCCACACAATTCTCCACAAAAACTGACCCGATGCTCTATTTCTATCTGCTACGCCCGGGTACATTGATTCGCTTCTTCTTGTCGTTTACTACTGGTGGTTGGCTTAAGGCGCAGTACCGCCACCTTCTGCTCTGGAATGTACACACTTCACCTATGAGAAAAAGGGGCAGCACATGAACCGAGCGCAACACACGGGAATTGAACCGAGACAGTCGAACCGAACGGTTCGACGATTCAGAAAAGGTATCATTTACCCATATTATCTGATTTGGAGGGGGTGATTTTCAGTGTTATATCAGACATGGAATCCATGTCTCATTTGTTGTACCGTTTTTAGATTTTCAGCTATGTCAGTGTTCTACTTAAGTTATACGCATTATTTTCTCAAACGCCATGTCTGATAAAAGACTGAAAATTACCCCCTCCAAATCAGATAATATGGGTAAATTATAAATTTTCTGAATCCTTAGGGTCATGCCACTATTTCACTGTTTGGATTTTGTTTCTCTGATGCTCGCTGGTGCCACATGATTAAAAGACAAAAGATGACTTTGGCGGAAATGGCAGGAAAATGTGTGATTAAAAGTTCTAAGAGCTCCAGGGTTGGCTGTACTTATCCAAAAATGTTCACAAAAGGATTTAAATGAAAGTTCAGAGTCTCCAATTTAAAATGATACCAAATATAAAAAAATAAAATATTCCATTATGTCCAATATAGATTTTCAGCTATGTCAGGTTTCTGATTGATTTATATGCATTATTTTCTCAACCTTAGTTTGCATTATATGTGATAACTCAAAACAGCTACTCTTGTCAGATGGCCATCATACATCATTGAAAAGCTGAGATTCCAGGCATTCAGAAAAGGTATGGTAGCCTTTGCCACTTTTTCGGTAACGGTTTCCATATTTTGAGGCCCTGGCTCACGGTCTAATAGTATTATCAGGGTCCTTACACATGAAGTTGAGCATTGAGAACATTGTTTGTGTACAAAGAATTTGCTTAAAAGACGTTTTTGTTAGCGCAGGACCTACCTCACATTTTCTTCCCAGTGCTGCCAAAGGTCCCAGTTAAAAAGGTTAAAAAAAGTAACTCCTTGTACACAAACAATGTTCCCAATGCAAGAGTTCAAGTGTAGGGACCCTGATAATGTGTCATGTTGTGTCAAGCCTTCTTAGTATTTCAAAAAGTAGTAGGAGTAAGTAGTGCCCCTACCGCACCCATTCAAAGAGCCATTTGACAAAACGAAAACGAAACAACCGTCAATCTTAAAAGTGCAGCTTTCAATCAGTACGTTTACATGCAGCAAGAAATTCGAATTTCTGATCGGATCAGATAATGACATGCGTAAGACCGGATCACTTGTCCGAGTATACATGCCGTTCAGGGAATCGGATTAACAGCCGGAGTGTGGCTGACTCCGGACGCGTATTTACGAATCCTACTATAGCCAGGCCAAGTCCCGCCCTATGCCTACGCCTGATTGGCTGAGCTCAATGAGTGCCGCATACGCTGTGTGGCGCTCTGCGCATGTGCAGAATGGCGATGCGTATGCGCAGAATGCAAAATCCGATTCAGATCCGATTGCTGAGTATACATGCCATTAAAAGTCCGACTATGATCGAATTATCCAGGTGTAGTTATCCGATTTTAGATGTCCGAAATAGGTCCGAAGTAGGTCCGAAGTAGGTCGGATTAAGGTGTTTACATGCACTTAAAAAGTCTGAACGATGTCTTATACGATTAGAAATTCGAATTTCTTGCTGCATGTAAACGTACTGAATGTAAAAATGCTTTTAACAAAAGTTTGACTTGTGTACATTCACAAAAAAACCCTAGATTGTTTTGGTGAGTGTTGCTTTGAGTGGGATGGGAGGGCAATCATGGGCTGCCATTCCACAAAGTAGCCTATGCATGTATTTTTGGTTGTTTGGCAAAAAATGTTTTTTTGATAACATTTTTATTTGTCCATGGAGGATTATGTAACAGTTTTGTGCTTCTAAGTACATGTTTCAAATTTGGTTGAATTTAATAAAGTAATTTTAACAATAGTTTTGTTGAGAAATTCATGTTTTTCTCATGGTGTAACAGACATGCCCGCCAACAGCAAAAGGCGCAGTTGTGAGTAGAAAGCTTCTACATGGTCAGGTAGAAAATGTCTTACAAGTAGATCATGACTCTGTGAATGAGAACGGTGTGTATCAGAAGAAACCATTTCCATTGCAGATTTTGCATTGAAATAGTGGTATATAGTGGTATCACCAAAATTATGATCTGCCGATTGCCAATCACTGCCGATAACAGAATGGCAGGGGTATGGGAATGTGCGCACCATATGTAGAGATTAAAGTAACAATGAATTAACTGTATTAAAAAACACAGTAGAAATACAGTATATGCTGGGGTTCGGTCACATCGGCGTGCGTTGCGCTCACCTGTTCATTGACATTTCCAAAAACCTTGCAGTTGATTAATAAAGGCAGGCTTTCATAAACACAGACGAAAATGTGTCATAAGTTTGAAAACAATTGACTGTGTCGGGTTCGGACATAAAAAGCTTAAAGTGATGGTTCGGAGTGAAATTGACCCTGAGGTAATTTACACCAATAGTCATGCTAAATACCCCCTTGGATGCATTTTTAGCGATGGTCAATATTTATCAAGTTTAGGGTTATCAGCCGAAAGACTTCGTACTGGAGTGATGGTACAGTTAGTACATGTCGTCAATGACTCTACTAATAATGCATGAATTGTTACCCAACTTCTGTAGTAGTCCATATATGGTCTGTACTCACAAAACGAGGCATTTTAAAGTTTGTAAATACACCAGGAGTTTATTTAAAAGAGCACTTTTCAGATAGCTTCAACTCTCTAGCTAGTTGAAGCTATCAACTAGCTAGAGGATGGGGATGAGCTCAACGCTGGCTTCAGCTTGTTTAGTTTCTCACACTAGGCATATTCAGTTGTATAATGGTGTGTTCTGAAATGCCTAATGAGGTTAGTGGTGTTGAAATGTAACCCTCATAATCCTTGAGGGATTTCAGCATGACATACATTGCAAATGGCATTTTTTACGTCTTTGTTGGATACTTTGAAAAAGTTTTGACAGGAGACCTCGTGCTTCCACTGGCAAGCTCCGCTTTGTTGTGCGCCGCGCATGTAGGGGAAAAAAAGCCACGCAAGTAATTTTGCCATGTGATTGGCTTTTTGATCGGCACTTTGAGTTTGCCAATCAAGCTATTTTTAGACAATATCGGCCGATCATGATCGGTGTCCGATCGATCGTAGCATTTCTAGTTATTTTGTAATGTGCACCATCTATGGGTGGAAGCCAAGCAGCTTATGAGTTCAGCATTGCGTAACTCTGAACTCTATGAAAAGGTAATGTCAACAATAATAAGCTTCGATATTATATCGATATATTGTGATTGCTATAGGACTTGTTATTGGGAGAAATGCGTGTCTCTGCGCAGCTATAATCTGCTCTTCTACAGAAAACAACCCTAGGAACTAACCTTGTTAGATTCTGGGTATTTCTTGTGTATTATTGAAGCCCATATTGTGTGTCTATTAGAGATGCACCGATCAATCGGCCGCCGATTAAAAAAGCAGGTTTTATGTCCAATCGGCCCCAATCGGTGACCGGTCACTGTCGTAATTTCCGATTTTCGGCCGATCAAACTGACCCGCATGCGCGGTGCTTAGCAGCTCAACGCGCCCAGAGCAAAACAGCTAAAAACTAGCAAGACAGGAGGAAAACATGTCGCTGATTTGGACATATTTCACTTCGTGCCAGGACGACCCAAAACACGCTGTTTGCAAGTTAAAAGTAAGCCGTGGAGGATCAACGCCTAAGACATTTGGAACAACAAACTTAATACGCCACTTGGAAAAGAAGCACCCAGGTTTGTTTAGCAAATATAAGGAGGACACTGCCGCTAAGAGGAGGGGTGCAGCAGAGTCGCAGCAACCACAACAACCCTCCACCGTGGCTGCTATGTTCAACATTTGAGGGCGGCAGTAGCTCTGTGGGTAGAGCAGGTCGACCTACAACCGTAGGGTCGGCGGTTCGATTCCCTCCTCCAACTGTCCGCATGTCGAAGTGTCCTTGAGGAAGACACTGAACCCCAACTTGCTCCCCGGGCGCTGACCACGGCTGCCCACTGCTCCTATGTAATATAGGATGGGTCAAAAGCAGAGAACCGATCCCCTCATCCCCCTCCCTTTAAGTGCCCTTGAGCAAGGCACCTAACCCCTCACTGCTCCCTGAGTGCCGCTGTTGCAGGCAGCTCACTGCATCGGGTTTAAGTGTGTGCTTCACCTCACTGTGTGCTTCACCATCACTGAGTTCTGAGTGTGTCACTAATTCACGATTGGGTTAAATGCAGAAGACCAAATTTCCCTCACGGGATCAAATGAGTAATTCTTCTTCTTCTTCATCAACACTGAAAAGTCCAACGCCACCACTAGGAAAATAATGGAGTTCATGGCACTGGACGACCAGCCGTTTAGCGTAGTACAGGATAAAGGCTTCGTAAAACTGATGAAACACCTGAGTCCATGGTACAAATTACCAAGTAGGCGGTACTTTTCTGACACAGCGCTGACAGAGTTGTTTGAGAGCGTTACACAAACTGCTGGACGCCACTAAATCCCCAGTCAGTTTCACAACGGACATTTGGACTTCCAACGTGAGCTTAATGTCAATGTTGAGCCTGACTGCTCAGTGGCTGGATGATGAATTTGAGCTACAATTTGAGCTGCTTTGGTCATATTCCGAGCGTGACAACGCTCGGAATATGACCAAAGCACTGGATGATGTCAACCTCTCCAGTCTCCCGTGTATGGCACATACACTACAGTTAGCGGTGATTGAGGGACTGCAGTCTCAATGCACTATCACTGACGCTGTGGCAACAAGCAGGAGAATAGTCACGCACTTCAAACACATCGTTAGCCTATTTAAAACTCCACGCTATCCAGGAGGAGTTGGGTCAACCCACGAAGCGCTTGCAACAGGATGTCCCCACGAGGTGGAACAGCACATTTTAGATGTTGCAGTCGCTGTTGGAACAGAAACGTGCCCTGGGCTTATACGCAACAGAACACGAGCTCCAGACCATACTCACCACAAATCAGTGGGGGTTAATTGAGAATGTGTTGAGCATCCTTGAACCTTTTGAGGAACTCACTACTAGCTCCTCGTCAGCTACCGCCGCAGTTGTCATCCCTGAAATCACTGCACTGAAGCACCTTTTGGGGAGAGCAGCAGACACAGACCGTGGTGTGGGCACTGCCAAAGCCACGCTGTTGGACGCAGTCCAGAGAAGGTTTAAAGACATCGAGAAGAATCCACTGTACGTTGTGGCCACTGCTATGGATCCCAGGCAAGTTATAACTTATTACTAATAACGTTAATTAGCCCACTACTATCCTTAAATGAATAAGCATTTGCTACTAAGCTATAGGCTAATGTGTTTGCATGGGTATATCAAAACATAAAATTAATTAAAACAAAAGGTAATTTTGTCGTCCTTTTAGTGCCTGCTTGTGTATGTTCAGAGTGCACAACATTTATGTATTGCCTGGCTAATGTGGCTATATAATAAAAATAAAATTCCTTTTGTCTGTTGATACAGATACAAAACCTGCTACTTCTCAGCAGAAGTAAAGGATGAGGTGAAAAGGGTGCTTTTGAACATGCTGGACACAGTGGACACCAGTGCCAGCAGACCCACACCTGATCAGCCTTCTGAGGAACCTGCAAAGGGCAAGTCCACTGCTTTCGGTGCATGCTGAGATACTGAAGGAAAGTGCTAGCAATGAGGAGGAGCGACTGCTGGGCAGCCCTTCATCTGTGCAGTTACATCGTTACCTGCCCTGCTTGCCCAAGCCTACCTCTCCGCTCCATGTACAAGCGTCGATAGCGAGCGCTTGTTTAGCTTGGCTAGTAATGTCATAGATGAGAAAAGAAACAGGCTTTCTGTTGAGAAGGCAGAGATGCTTCTGTTTGTGAAGCACCTGCCATTGATGGTTAAGTGATTGCATTGGGAGTGGGATGGAGTACTTTGTTCACAACCTAAAGCTACCTGTTTGAATTAATGTTTTTTTTTATCCCATATTATGATGCACTTTTTTATTTAGAGATGTCAAGAGGTCAAATGCCTGAAATATGGTGCAATTTACTTTGAGAACCAGTTTTCATTTTCAATATAGTGCACTTTATCTTTTGTTCGTATTCATATTTTAGTTTGATCCTATATTACAGTATATGCTGCACTTTTTATTTTGAAATATTAAAAGAGGTGGTGCAATTTATTTTGAGCACCAGCTTTAATTTTCAGTACAAAGATTTCATTGCACTTTATTTTTTTAGATGGACTTAAAGTTTTCTTTTGTCTTATGTGTATGTTCAGGCTGCTTGTGTTGAGGTGTTGTTGAAAGCCTCAAATGGGGGTACGAGTACCCCTACATTTTACCAGACAACTGCTGGGACATTTTTGAATGTTGTTGTTTGAATATAAGTTTAGTTATTGACCTGTAAACTGGACTGAATGTTATGGTCAGCGTTGAAAATAAATCTGCTCAGGAGGCACTGTTGAAACTCTCACTCTATTTCTTATTTGTGATGTTTTATTCTTGAAAAGGGGGGTTATGATAGCATATAGCCTACCACTAGCTGTGGTTTTAATTGCAGTTATACAAGCAAAATGTTCTCTACTCAAGCCAAACAAATATGGTGTCTATTATATGATTATAATTATTTTAGATAGAAAATCGGTATTGGAAAAAACGGTTTTGGCAGGTCAGACCTCCTTAAAAACCGGAAATCGGTATCGGCCAAGAATTTTGCAATCGGTGCATCTCTAGTGTATCAGTGCGAGCGTCACTCCGACGCCTTTCTGACAACTGGTTTCTCACTTCTTGTCAACTATAGATAGTTTCCTAGGATAAGGTGACAAGAAGTGAGAAACCAGTTGTCAGAAAGGCATCAGTCTGCGTATTTCACCTGAAATACACAACGCAGAGTCCGAATAACCTATCCTGAAAATACGCTTATTTCCAACAACCTGCCTTTGATCAAGCAACCACAGAACACGCCTAATATTTGTATTAAATCACTTTCATAATTTGAAAGTAGCCCACACATGGCAAGCTGTTTAACTGTCAAACACTAAATTACTATAAAGCTGGTAAACAAAACTTTTATGAGCATCAGAACAGCACAAGTGTGAGATTTTAAATGTGTGTTTTACAATTCCTCTTTAATGCTTGAAGAAGTGTGAATCACATTGGAGACACATTGGTGGTGGTAGAATGGGTGTAAATAACATTGCTGACTATGAACACCCTGCTGTGTCTGTATCATGCCATTTTATACACACTCTTGTGTAAATAGCCACATTGCCCATTAACCCTGGGTGTAAATACTATTATTGCCATCTACACCCGGGTGCAATTAACACCTGCCTATTTTTTTACTCTCCAAACAACTAATGCAAATACTAAAATATAATGAATCAGGTTTTATTGTAAGTATTGTGAATATAAATTGCCTACATACATACACATGTAGGCTACGTTCTTACTTTTATATAAAAACCTGTGGCGTCATCTATGATTAGTGCACGGGGCAATCGCACCGAGCACTGGCCCTACAGCAAAGCTGTGGAGCCTATTGTTATCCTGTGGATTTTTTCTTCTTCTTCTTCTTTCTTATTATTCCTCTTCCGGATGGATTTTGATTCGCTACTAGTCAAGACAAATGATATATCAAAATGTGCGTCTTCATCGGGATCGGTGTGCTATTTCTTTTCTTAAATTAATATTAATTTTTCGCAACGTTATTTGCAAAAAACTGAATATTTTCCCATAGAGAATGCATGGGAGGAGGTCAAAAAATAAAGACTTTTGGTGCTGTCTGCTGCTCCTGCATACTTTCACCTAGAGACTCCATTTCAACTGTAAACAGTAGACACACGTCTTGTGTATTTGATGTATATTTCCATGTTTTGATAGGTCATATACTTTTCGATCAATCACTGTTCAATTACCATGATCATTTTTGGAGAAATGATGAGATTACAATGGGTGTGTATTGCGTGCCCTTTAGGGTTGGGCGGTATCCAAATTTTGATACCGTTAAACCTTCTCCACATTTTACCGGGGTATACGGTATTACCGTGACTAATTAAAAATCACTTAGTAGGGCTCAGACGGAGTCGCGAAAATGTCGGCTTGCGCTTATACCGGTCAGAAACAGAATAGCAAGCATTACATGCGCCTCAGAATATTGAAAAAATAACAACAAAACATGTACAACATTAACAACTTTTAAGTGCAAATGCAAATGCAGCAGTCAAACGCCTTTCGGGCAGCTATTTGGGCTTAACAAGATCAAGCCCCTATCAAAATGAATGGGGAGATATCTATAACTCCAGATTGGCGGGTCGTACTGACTTAAAAAGTATATTGTGCAAATCCCTGTTTAAATCTGAATTGAACGATGTCAAAAACTGCCCGTAGATTGCTCAAATAAAGCTAAAAAATACATTATTTAACACGGCAATTTCTCAGTACGCCTGCGCAAACATTCGCGGCATGGCTATCACCATAGTGACGGAGATAGTAAACAAAAGGCTAACCGTCAGTCATACAGCGTTCAACAATGCGATTGGCTATTTTTACTGCAAGGCAGGACTTCCAGTTTCTCAACTCCGCCATCTTTGCATTACGAACGGCCGCAATACATCTCTATGGGAGGACTTTTTAAGTGATGTGTCTCCACCTATATAACCCTACGCTCACACTGACGAGCGACCAAGCGTTTTTGTGCTCGGCGATTTTCGCCTGGTGGGCGTTCCGAGGGGAGTGTCTGTAGCGATAGTATTGAAACCGGTGTCAGATCGAAAACAATTTATAATATTCAGCCATTGATAATATCCAGCCATACTCATGACGTTTTCTGGTTTAACAACATTTATTTCTCGATAGATTTCGAAGCACATACCAGGGTACAGTCACATTCGTTAGATATATCCATAATCCTATCTCTCGCCGACGTGGTCCACCATGTTGGATTATGTTCTAGTTGCGCGGCCGCCACGCCTCCTTCGCTCGGATTGGCTTTCGCAAAAAAACGCTGTGTTTTTTTGCTCATCATTTGCATAGAATAGGACTAGTTTCTATTTTTTGCCCCGCCCTCCTCGCGTTTTGCAGCCCACACGCTTGCTTTGTCACCCGTCGCTCACTGCCATTGGAAATGAATGGAAACACGTCGCCAAGCCTCGCAAAAAAACGCCAGTGTGAGCGTTGTCTCTGGCCTATATGCGCAGCAGATTTTTTCAATGACGGTAATGAAACTGATACCGTTGCTATTTTTAGATACCGCGGGATACCTTATTACCGTATTACCGCCCAACCCTAGTGCCCTTATTAGGGTTAGAGTGTAGCTAGAGGTGGAGAGAGACCCAGAAAAATAAAAATAAAATCTCTCTCCACGCTGCTCCTGGCCACAGTTTACAATGTACACACGTGATTTTTTCCAACTTTGTAGACATACGTGTTCTGTCTCTCACAATGTGCTAAAAAATTCGGAGAGATTTACAGAATTCGAATTAGCAGCCTCTAAGTGCGGCCAGTCTGTGTCTGCGATTCATTGACTCCAATACAAATATTTTCAGAGAAAAGCAGAACGGACCTCTGTTTTAAACTTGCGATTGTCTCCGAAATATTTACTCTAGAAACATTGTAGAAACACCATATCGTTCGGGAAGTCCTTACGGCGATGATGGTGTTGCTTTTTTTCTGATAGGAGCTACCGTTTTGTCAGAATAAGCCCAAATGTGACACCAGCGCCGAGGCAGAAAATGGCTCTGTTATGGGATCGTTCTATAGTGTTTGCATGGTAATGGCCCAGCTGAAAAGCAGGAAGTGCTGTGTTGAGTGACGCGGTCTCTATATCGATCGCGCGCGACACACACACACACACACACACACACACACACACACACACACACACACACACACACACACACACACACACACACACACACACACACACACACACACACACACACACACACACACACACACACACACACACACACACTCTATTTTGTGTAAATTAGGTTAATGCTTTTGTGTTTTCCTGTATTATCAGTTCAAGTTGTTGTACTTAACTGAGGAAATCGTGGATATTGTAACGTGTTGGGGAGTGTTTCCCAGAATGCATTGCGACATTCTGGCATTCTGTGTCATTACATGTTATCGCTATTAGATAGGGTTTGGAGGTGAATGGTCAGGACATGTTGGGTTGCATTTCACTGTTTCGTTACGTTCACTTTGTTGACTTTTGTTTTTGGGATGAGCCATCCCAAAAACACCATTACTCAACGCACTATGGCATCTTGCCATACCACTAACACTCTGTTCGTGATGGCGTGTATAGTCCGCTTGTGACCCTGTCATATTGAAGCGACTTGTAAGAGTAGAGTCCATCTCTCTCTTTGTTGAGCTTGCCGTGGCTCAGTCTGTATTTAATGACGCGGTGGTGAAATACGGCGGTAGAATCACCCGTGCACTTTCAAAATTTCCCTCGAGGAAATTTTTTAACTCTAGTTATGTTTACACCATTGGTTTCCGCATGGTGTACGCATGACACACTATGAACTACACGGCACGTTCGCTTCATTTCGTCAATGGTTCGCGATTGTCTGTTATGATAAAGGGGCATAAACACTTTGTCCAAAGTGACTTACAATCAGTACATTTGTGGGGTTTGGCATGTAGGCAGTTGGAGAAGGGGGATTACGGGGATCGAACCGCCGACCCTACGATTAGTGAACGAGCCGCTCTGTCCACCCGCCCTACCCACTGAGCTGATAGCTGATGGCTGCAGCTGCAGTAAAGAAAATGTTTGTAGTCACCGTTATGCCAGTTATACAGGTTCAGGCACCGTAGCAATACATTTTAAAAATGCATTGAAATATCTCGACACCGCGTGGCACGAAGTTCTGGAAGAACTGTGCCCAGATCTTTACCCATCCCTCTCCCCTCTAAGTCTTACAGTGACCGTGTCGACTGATGTCAAGGAGACCACTAAACTTTTACGGGTGGGAGACAGTCAGTGACGTCACGATATGCAAATTTGAATAAATTCATACCTATGTAAATCACCATAACCAAAATTTTACTTTTTTGGTTGTTACTGCAAACAAATATTTTTAAGGATGGCCTGAATATCAACGCGAGTATCAGATATTATGGTGAGCGATAAAAGAAAATGGCCATTAAAACACGGCCAGCCCGGTTGTCATGGAAATGCAAATCCCAGCCCCGCCAGGCTGCTGTGCCGAGTAGAACTGCGCCAGGCCAGTAAAGAGGAAAAACACCATCGGCTTTTGGGGAGATAACTGTCTGGCAGGAAACTAGCTCTGAAAGGTAGCTACCATCTTTTTCATCTTCCGCTATTGAGTATTAATATAACAATTGTCTAGCAGCACCTGCTGGTGGGATGACCAAATTGCAGGAAAATAAATAAATGCATGGAAAAATGTTTTACAGTTAGCATGGATTTCCTTGAGCGATTTCTCCTGGAAGTCTTAGAGAGCGAGAGTCAACACACAGGTGGGCTGCTTATGCATTATGCTTGTACAACATGAGTTTTATTTTGAAATAAGCATGCTGATTGATTGAATAGTGCTCTCTGGTAGACCTACACTGCTCCAAAAAACGTATTATAAATAGTCTACTAACCTATTCAATGCTACTTCCAATGTTAGCTCAAAAAGGACAATGGTAAGGGCCGCAGAGGTATGAATTGCAGAAGCATTTCAGTTGCCAGTATGCATGCAAGTCCTGTTTTTCCTGCTCTGTTCAAAGTACGACACACAGCACCAACACATGCCCTCAGAGCTGCCCAATCGGCCGCCAGGGACGACATGGTCCAAATCTTTTTACAGTTCAGGGGCGCCAGGGGAGCAAAGACGTACTTGGAATAACGAGTCAAGACTGGTCAAGCAAACCATGACTGATTACAAAATGATGAGTCGTAAAAACCATATTCTGATGTATTCTGAATAAAAAGCCATTCACAAAGTGTGCACATGAAGTGAGACAGCATGCAACTGGCTCACAGTGCACACAAATGTCTGTTTTTCGCCCTTAGTCCAAGAGCATTAGCTCAAAATTGAGTCAAACCCGGAACAAATTTGTAACAAGCTGAATTTTTCAGGATATGTTCAGAATACCTTTAGGAATAACATACTAAAAGTCCCCGTGAATCCCCCTTGTGCTTTCTGAGATATTCAAGATGGCGTCCAAAATTGCCGCTATTTGTAGATTTCTCCATATCTCAGGCTTAAAACATAATACAAATGCAATAAAAATGTTAAAATATATGTTTTCTCATACAAGGAATCCAAATTCACCATTGACACACTGCTAAAATTAAAGTTAACCAAGATTACAAGGTCATTAATGTGACAATGACACGAAATTATTAAGCCCAGGCACCATTTAAGACCATTTGTAACTTTGTCATTTTTTAGAAAAAGAGGGGCCTGTCTAATGCTATTCATTATTTTGTCTAATCACACAATGTCTTTATTATATGTTAGCACCAATCACATTTCAGCGCAAAGTTCCAGCTGTGTTGATTGAGCAATTGCGGCAGCTACATATTTTAAATGCAGTTGCAGCGTTGCGCCACTATAGAGGCGCTATATCAACAGCAGTGCACCGGAAAGACATGAAGCATCTACCAGTGTTTCCCATACATTCTCATACAGACCAATGTGTGGCGCGGCGCCACAGATTGAACATCGAGCGCCACAAATTGATTCCGTAGCGATTTTTTTTTCACCAACGCGATTTGGAAATACAAATATCGTTCTGTTCATTCATCTCCACATAGCACTCTTTCTCCCTGTCATTCCCGTTCACACACACGCAGAGAGAGAGCAAGAGAGAGCGAGACAGAGCGAGAGAGAGAGGGCGAGCGAGAGAGATCGAGATCGAGAGCGAGAGAGAGACGCGCACACTTGCCAGTGGGGTTACGCTTATAAAAGACCCGCACTCGCCCAACGTTTTCAACCAACCCAACTGCAACTCGGACCACAAGTCCTAATATTAAAATTATGTACCCGACCTGCTTCCCGACCCACCTATTGTAATGGTATCTTGATTAGCTTAATCATAGCCTCATTGGCTTACGTAAAACTGACGTCCCTGAGTCAAACGCATTTAAAACATGCATTGCACATTTAAACCTTTGTTCACCAGGTCAACGAATAGCCTAGGCTTAACAGGCTACATATTCAAAATTAAACAGTGTCCTAAATCAGACAGACAGTAAGCCCACTTGGTCTAAAAAAAGAAAAGAAACGTAAAAGTTGTCTCTAAGTTGGCACCTAGAAAGCGCGTGCTGCATCTTTGCAAAAGTCATTCAGCCAAGGATGACTGTCTTTTATATGATATAGGCTAGCCAACTCTAACGATTACAAAAGTGTATTCGGCATCTATATTTTAACCAATCCGACCCGAATATCATTAAAGTATTTTTGGTGACTCGCAACCGTTTAATGATCATCCAGCGCATCACTGATACATGCACAGTGCACACACTCATTGATAGGACATGCAAGCTTTGCACAAAATAGGCTAATGCTGTTCCATTTATTTTAGTTAGTTGCCTCGTTGTACCTTTAGTAGTTATTTATATCTAATTATAATATTTTATCTATTTGATTTGTATAATTATACTTAAATTGTTACATTATACTATTTATTTTGTTTGACCAAAAACATTAAATACAAGAACAGGATGATATTGGTTGAGGTAGGTCTTGAGTTCAGTTTGAAATAAAAACCTCCAGCTTTAGTTGTTTTTTGCAATTCATTCCATGAATGTCACAGAATCTACAATTCAGGTAAAAACTGAACTTTAAAAACTAAAGTGTGTCAATTTTGTTGAGTAATTCTCAACATGAAACTTAAAAGACAGGTCTTCCTCTAACAAAGTATTTGTATGAGCAAACTACTCTACTGGCCTGCCCTGTAATGTATGGAGTTGGGGTGTGGAATGAAACCAGGCAGGGTTCTGGTGAAATGTTTTTAGCTGTCTTCTCCTCAATAACTTACTCTAAAGAATTAAGATTGAGCTGAATAATTTCAAATGCTTCCTGTAGCTTTAAAGAAAAATGTGAGTGATAGCCATGTTACTCTGTCCTGTTTTCTCACTTTCATTCCAAACCAAAGTCAGTCTTCTTTCCCTGCAGAACTATGAATTTCAGAAAGTTGTGGCTCATCGTCTGTTGCTCTGACCAGGGGGAGGGGGCGTCGCCCTCTGACCTCCTCCTGTTCAGACGGTGATGCCCCCTCCCCCTGGTCAGAGCCCCTGGTCTCCGTATGGCCCAGCACCACACATTACTACCTAGTCTGTGGGAAACATCGTGTTTTTTCCAGCTTTTTCCCGCTAGTTGGTGCTGTCGGCGTCCCGATTTTCCCTGGTGAAAAAAAGGAGACTGAAATGTTCTGTGGCTGGTTGCGAGATGTGTGGATGAAGTGTATTTTCAATTTAAAGTTCCCACCTGATTTGTGTATGTATATAGTTTTAATAAATGAATGCTTCAACATGATAATGGTCACATTCTTGTTGGAACTCTTAACTTAAAGTATGTTGCCTGTAAAAGAAAGTAAGTCAGTTGAATTTTCTAAATACATGCACGTCGTGGCGCATGGTCAGGATGGTGCCACCTCTGCCTCAAATTGAGCCAGGAAAAACCCTGCTTGTGTACAAAGTGTAGTGGTCAAACAAGCAACAATGCAGCACCAATGCCATCTTTACTAGATGATGAGGAAGAAACTGAAGAATCAAAACCCATTTTCTGATGATGAGGATGACGACTGAAGTTATTTATTATTATGAAATGTCTCCAATCAAGAAACTAATGATGAAATTGACTTACTTATCCTAAAACCATATATTTTGACCTTTTAATTGCATTTGTATCAGGTTTTAAGCCTGAGATACGGAAAAATCTCCAAATGGCGGCCATTTTGGACGCCATCTTGAATATCTCAGAGCACAAGGGGGATTCACGGGGACTTTTAGTATGTAATTCCTAAAGGTATTCTGAACATATCCTGAAAAATTCAGCTTGTTACAAATTTGTTCCGGGTGTAACCCTATTACTACTGGACTACCTCGTGCTCGCATGGTTTTCCTGCTCGAGTTTTTATCTGCTCAGTGGGCAAGTGGGCAACGGCCAGAATTAAATATATCCGTTATAGGATAGGATTTTATTGACAATATAATTGAAATAGGTATGAACTACAGATGTGTCCAGGGCATTTTAAGCGACGAGCTTGTTGAAATGTTTCACACTGTGGCTTTAAATATGCTACCCGCCATCCCGTCCTCAGCTGCCTACTGGTAGGTACCGGAACTTCCGGTTTAACGAACGGGCAGCCATTTTGGACAGGACACCTCGTACACATGCATGTTACATATACGTCCATGTGTCCACACCATGGACAGGACAATGGACCGGAGTCAAAAAAGAAACCAATACTCAAGACGCCCCCTTGCAAAGGACTGTCATACCAGCTGACCAATTTCACTCATTATTCTGACAGTTGACGTTGTATAACTGCAGTATATTGGGTCTCTTGTTCATGTAAGGACTACAGAAAACACAGGCTGGAAAAGACGTCCCTACTTACATTAAGGTGTCAGAGAATCTACTCATGGAGGGACTGGAGGTTTATAATTACCATCAGATATTATAAACACGCGTTAAACTTGGTTATCAGACATCATGGAGTAGAGAGCATGCTCATTACATACCCTTAGTTTAAACCTTTTGACATGCGATCATTATACGATAAAAAGGTAGAGACTCCGAAATAAATATCTCCAAACGACACGGCGAGCCACTGTGTCACCGTACATAGACCACTAGGGAATAATGTACACTAGTTCTCAAGCTTTAGTGAGCTATTAAGTACACAGCAGGTATATCTGCAGAAGGGAGACGTTACAGCCCCTCATATCAGATGTTACAAAAAGACACACAACTGGGATGATTTACATGCTTGCCAGTTGAAAACCAGCTCATACTTTTCAACTTAAGCAGCACCTCGGTGCGGGGTGCAGACAGGACCTACCCTGCGGGAGGCTGCAGGACCCTCGGCTGGCCTCGTCATGTAAACCTGTCGACGACCCGGGCGATGTATCCACGGTCCTCGAGAGTCCACCTGTCTCAAGTGTCCACCTGTATCGGCTGTCCCGTGTTGTCCACTCGTCTGTTGTGAGCCCGATCCAAGATGGCGGCGGAGGAGACACTTAACACAAACGGGAGAGACCAAACCCCCGGGCGAGACCATCAGGGTGGACGACACGGGGGAAGCGCGCATGCGCATATACACTGACTCGGAACCGCCCCCTCAACCCAGCTGAACTATCCCACACTCTCTCATCCTATGCTCTCATCCAACACACGACGACCCGAACTGAAACACACCCATACGTTCGTATTGTTGAACGTCACTGCTTCGAGTAGGAGAGCCGACGTGTTTATACTTTTTCATAAAAGATTATTAGCAAATGTGCACCTCCTCCCGTGTCCGCTATCTCCCCTTTCCACGTTCTTATTGTTGGCTACAATCAATAACGGAGTTCAATTTTGATGTGTAGGACTGTGCTATCTATTGGACCGCTGATACTGACAGAACATCTTGGTTCGTTGGGTGGTTGGGTAGGTTGGGTTGGTGAACCCAACCTACCTGGGGTAACCATGACAACAACATCCTAAATTCTACCTGGGTAGGGAAATGCTCCATCAGAGAATCAGATCTATTTACTCAGGAACGAATCCCATAGTAGATGCCCTCACTCATTGACATGAGCAACATAAAGATGAAGATGTTTACTCTGCTTGATGTCAATGATTGCGGGTCTTTAACGAAGTAATTTCCCAGGATTAATCCAGGCTGCTTGTTGATTCACCCACCACTGTCTTGTATGCACTATCAACATCACACTGTGAGTCAGCCCATTGTTCCTCCAGAGTAGAGCTATGGTCCACAAGATGCTGACCCAGGCACACTTCGGACTGCTGGTTTTCCTCAGTGCTATGCTTTAAAAAAAAAATTACTTCTACTCTTTTTTGAACAGCAGAACATTTCCGATCATTTTTGGTCAAACTTGGTGCATATTTGAGGGAAGAAAACATTGTTTCAAGAGATCAGCTCGCAGCTATTTTCTGTGTCAGATGGGATGTCGAATGATTCATTCCATATCACTTTCTCTCTGACTGAATAAACACTAAGCAGTATCCTCATACTTTGTGTCTAGAGACAGTTCCTCCACAGCCAATACAAGTTAATGCAGTGGACATTCACTGGCACAAAGAGCAGTGTTTATAAAGGTGTGGTGGCTTCCAGTATAAGGCTTTTCAATGCCAAATGGTAGGGAAAGGGAGATGGAATATGGCCCTGCCTTCCATACTTCAAAACCCCAACACAAACAGCACACACAAACACACACACACACACACACACACACACACACACACACACACACACACACACACACACTCACAGTATAGCTCTCACAAAAATATTTAAGAAATATATGTATATATATATATATATATATATGTTTTATTAATGATCAAGGACAAAAACGGACCTAATTAAACATAAAAACACTTTCCAAGAATAAATGTGAGTTATATACTGTACATATATCCTGTAGGGGTGCTGTTCTGAATGTCATGCCATGACATTCATATTCATATATACACATACACTAAAGGCAACATAAGGCAAGAAAATCAACAATAATTCAAATGAAGGCAAATAATCACAATCATTAAAAAAAAAGCTATAACAAGTCTAATGAAAGCTAAAGAAACAACATTAATAATGTGTCTGTCAGTGTAACAGCAACCAAAATGAATGGAAAATGGAATAAATGCTTCTCATAAATATTTTTGCACATATGTCTGTATATATATATATATATATATATATGTATGTACAGTATGTATGTATGTATGTATGTATGTATGTATGTATTTAAGTATTAATAATTTATAGAAAGTTACTTACAGGTGTTTCTAATGACGCAAATTCAATGGCAAAATGAAAATATGAAATGTGTTGATAGTGTCTAACCCCCTGGCTGACTCCTATACTTTGGCATCAGAGAAGGACCTCTCTTTGCTGCGGCTGGTGGAGCCTGAGTTTGTGTAGGTGTTGGAGCGTGACTGCTCTTCCTGGAAGGCACTTTCCAGCACCTTCAAGATGGACCTGCGGATCTTCTCCTTAAAGTCCTGGCCCATGAACACGTACAACAAGGGGTTCAGGCAGCTGTTTAGGAACGCCAGACTGCTGGCGATGGGCACCCCGATAGTGGTCACGTGGTCCAGAGTCTCACTGAACTCGGCAGCTGCGTGGTTGACCAGCTCTATCAGCACCATGATGTGGTAGGGAGCCCAGCACAGGAAGAAGGCGGTGATGACCGCCGCTATGATCTTGAAGGGCCGCCCCGACCGGGCCAGGGAGCGGTTCCTCCGCAGGCGGTGGATGATGACCGCGTAGCAGGACACCACGATGGTGAAGGGCACCACGAAGCCCAGCAGGAACCGGGTCACCGTCATCGCCTTGTGACGGAACTGCCGCAGCTGGACCACGGCGGGGGTCTCGTAGTCATCAGAGAGGGCGAAGTTGCTGAAGCAGTTGATGATGTCCTCGTTGTTGAAGGACGCTCCGGTGTCCCGGAAGATGAAGTACGGTGAGCTGAGCAGCAGCGCCAGCGCCCAGACGCCCAGGCTCACCCAGGACGCCTTGCGCACGCTCCGGTGGTTCTGGGCCCACACCGGCCACACCACCGACACGCAGCGGTCCACGCTGATCACCACCAGAATGTACACGCTGGCAAACATGTTGAGGAAGCCCACGGTGCTGTTGAGTTTGCACATGAATTTGCCGAAGGGCCAGTGGAAATTCATGATTGTGTACGTCACGTTCAGAGGGAGGAAGGCCGTGAAGAGGAAGTCAGCCACAGCCAGGTTTAGGAACCAGATAGTGTTGACCGTTTTCTTCATCTTAAATCCAGTGACCCAAATGACCACTCCGTTTCCCAGCACCCCGAGAACAAAGGCCAGGCAGTACACAACGATGGACATGATGTTGAGGGAACGCCTGAGCTCAGCGTGCTCGTCTTCGTCTTCATACTCATCATCAAAAGACCTGTTTCCACCGGACAGGTCTGTGACGTTGCTGTGATAGAAAGGTGTAGTGCTTATGATGGCCATCATCGTCTTCAGACCTGCGATAGCATACGAAACAAACATTTTAATTCCTCATTTTGTGGAGTTATCCTTTCGTCTTGGACGTCCACCGCCAGGGGGCGGTCACGCTCTTTTAGAACTTTCAAATGAGACTGCGAATGTTGGCAACGATTTGACGGAGCATTTACATAGCAATTACATATTTCGTGGATAAATATAATTATGTTTTCTTACACATGGACTGACAATATAAAACGATGGAGTTGTAGCCTACAAACACAGTGTGTACATACACATTTAAATAAAATATTCAGGGGAAGTTTGTTTAAATAGAAGCCTGCATAAATATTAAGGAAATTTACTTTTGAGGGAAGGGAAAAAGGTTGAAGTTGGATGTTTGATAAGCCAATGAGTCAACCTTTATATGTCAGGGTATTTCTGATAGATATGTCTATAACTTCATCAACCATGCCAATTGTTAAATAACAAATCTAAAATAGTCAGATAGTAAATAACGGCAAATCTGCCTGTTCTGCCAAGTTGAAGGTAATCCAGGTGTTGAAGAACGAGAGCAAAACTAAAGATGTAATGGAGTGATGATGGAGAAACTGGCATCCACACTCAATTCAAAATAAAGCTCCGAGACCTTTATTCATTTGGCAAACTTTTTTTCCCCCCTTACGAATGAAGAATGAACACCCGCCTGATACTTTTGGATAATGCACACTGCGTATTGTTCCCTTACCTTACTCTGTAGCTTCTGTGTGAGGTAGGAAAGCAGCCAGACAGACCGTCTGAGTCCAACTCTGCGAGATGAATGTCAGGAGGCACCCACGGCCTCTCTGTTTTAGAACGTTAGTGACGTCACCCACGGGGCGGTACTACACTACATCAATGGATCATACGAACAATTAAAAGTAATTGTATTTCATTAGTAGCACTATATCTTCAAAACGAGCCACAATCAGGACTACCGTATGCCATTCCTTTGGCATCAAACATTAAACATTTTTGAAGATATACTGCACTCATATAACTCATTCAGACACTAAATCAAGATAAACTGAACATCAGAAACACGTTAAAAGCAGTTTTTATAGACAAAATAAAAACATGTGTGTACAGGTAACCTATCAAAATACAGAGGGGTCAAGAAAAAACATGTTGAAAAGACTGGATGAGAAGCGGCCTGTCTCCCAGACTCCACTTTGGGAGGCTGGAGCCCATGATGAGTTTGAATGAGATGCTTTTAGGTTGAGTGTTTTGACTCAACCTTGTGCCATACGCACTATGATTCAAAATAAGTGAGAGAGAGAGGGAGAGAGAGAGAGACAGAGAGAGAGAGTCACAACATCTGTCACTAATTTAGGGCTGCCAGCAGAGAGGACCACTCCCTTGCTGACACTGTCCACTGAGCTGCTGTCCCTGAAGTTGAGCCGCTCACAAAGGGAGCCAGGCTGCAGCCACAACGGGCATATTAATGTGTGTTATTACAGTGGTGACATCTGACCAACACAAGTCACTGTTTTGAGATGTTTGCCCTGCAGGGAATAGGCCTAGCTGTGAAGTAAACACACAGGAAATATACACATTTCTCAAAAAGGAACATTTGCAAAAGCAAAAGAGTATAATTTTATTGTGATTATTATATATTGTTTTCTATATAATTGCACAGCAATCAATGTCTTTAAAATCTCATTTTTATATATAAATAATGAATGCAAAATATAAAGATTCACATATTTAGATGGCGAAGCTCTTGATTTACCGGTCAATCTACGTTCCTACCCTCACCTATGGTCACGAGCTGTGGGTAGTGACCGAAAGAACGAGATCGCGAATACAAGCGGCCGAAATGAGTTTCCTCCGCAGGGTGTCCGGGCTCTCCCTTAGAGATAGGGTGAGAAGCTCGGTCATCCGGGAGGGGCTCAGAGTAGAACCGCTGCTCCTCCGCGTCGAGAGGAGCCAGTTGCGGTGGCTCGGGCATCTAGTGAGGATGCCTCCTGGACGCCTCCCTGGGGAGGTGTTCCGGGCACGTCCCTCCGGGAGGAGGCCCCGGGGAAGACCCAGGACACGCTGGAGGGACTATGTCTCTCGGCTGGCCTGGGAACGCCTCGGGATCCCCCCGGAAGAGCTGGACGAAGTGGCTGGGGAGAGGGAAGTCTGGGCTTCTCTCCTCAGGCTGCTGCCCCCGCGACCCGACCCCGGATAAGCGGAGGACATGGATGGATGGATGGACATATTTAGATTCAGACTCAAACTCCTTGTTATCGATGCCTTCTCCTTAATTCCCCCTTCCCCGGTTAAAATAAATCCGTTGCGTGCGTACATATATTGATATTGCATGTATATATTGTGTTTGCTGTGTGCCGTGGGTGACAAATCCTCAGTTGTCAGTCCTCAATCCTCAGTTGAAGCAAAGATGTATTGATATGATTATACATTGATGTCATCCATTGAGAACATCTGGTTGTCATGTGGTCCTGAAGAGAGTACAGCTGGATGTCACGACCAGCTGTTTGGAAATCAATTGTTGATCATTGAAATCTTTTGTGGAAGCTTTAGCAGGAGCTTTAGCTTTAGCAGCTAATATTTTAGCACATTATATTTTACAGTTTATCTCTGTGCCTTTACTGAGCCCCCCACATTTTTCCAGTGTCTGGATTAATAAAGTCCATCTTATGTTATCTTAAAACCAGCAAACATGCAGATTTATACCTGTGCATATAAAAAAAGAGATTATCCCAATAATCATGGTTCTGTCATGATCTGTCACTGTGTCTTCTGGTTTTCATGTGTTTGGGTTGTGTTGCTCTGTTTCTCCTGTGTCCTGTTCCCCCTCTGGGGTTTCTCTCCTTCGCTGATTGCCCTGTTGTGTTTCACCCAAGCCTCGCTCCCCTCACATGTCTTTGGTTTGTGATTACTTCTTTGTGTATTTAAGTCCAGTCTTCTGTTTAGCCCTCTTCAGAGTCTCATCGTCGTTGTTTGTCTGTTGTTCCTGGTCCTGTTTGTGTGTTGTTCCTGGTCCTGTTTGTCTGTTGTTCCGGGTCCTGCTTCTCTGTTGTTCCTGGTCCTGTTTGTCTATTGTTCCTGGTCCTGATTGTCTGTTGTTCCTGGTCCTGTTGTTCCTGTCTATACCTGTCATTTGTAAGTACAATTAAAATCACTACAAGCTACTCGTGTCTGGGGCTCCTCTCTGCACCTAGGTCCACCTCCACCACAAACCTTGACAGGTTCAGGTCTAGAGCCAGGACTGCCCTCCACAAACTCATTAAAAAAATGTTATTTTGTTTATGTAAGGTGTTTTGCATATCTTATGTAACTTATGTATCTTGTGTACCTCTTGCATATCTCGTAGATACCTCTTATGTATCTTGTGAAGAGTGTGGATGGCTGAATGAAGCAGCCTCACTGGGTCAGAGTCAGATTGATTGGCCCTGGAGCGGCTGCACACCTGTTGTCCATTGAGCAGTCCATGTGGTTAAACAAGCATCACAGCCCTCAGGAGGTCTCCGCCGTGGTGTGGAGCACCACCTCGTGTACCAGAGTCCATCAAACCCCACAGTAAACCAGCTTCTCACATCCCCCCCGGTGTCCTCGTTCTGGGAGTGTAGCACTGTGACATGTCTGATGGATCTCTTTTGTATCTCAAATGTACTTTATGTACCAACTGTGAACAAATTATAACAAACACCAAATAATGTTCAAATAAAGAATGAATGTAAATGTAAAAGGGAGTGAACAGGGAATAAATGTAAATAGATGTTTGCCTGTCTGGTGCTGATAAACATGGTGGCTCACGCAGGAAGCAGACCTCAGAACATCTGAGTACTGGCAACCATGACCAGGGTGACCGTGGTCAGCTACTCATTGTTTCTGAAAAACACTGGGTCAGGAAAAATACCTTATGGAAACCATCTTAGACATGTTTCTTTAAAACGTTGTCTCTTGGATTGCATAGGCCTACATTTTTGCAAGCTTGCTGTTTCGCAATTTCCGTTGGTGAAACCCCACATGATGCAGTCACAAGTAACACAGAGGTCAAGATGTTCCAAAAGTTGGGAAAGTCCAAAAATGCGTGACCAATATTTCAAACTGTTTCAACAAAAAAAGTAATTATAAAGAAGAGAGAAATCTGTAAAACTAAAATATTGATGGTAAGGTTTGTTTTTACATCATATGCACCATAAAAGCTTGCACACATAATTGCAGCTGTACATTGAACACATGGAGTCCTGGGGAAGGTCACAGATGTTGTGAATGAAGACCTTGAGAGAAAGTAGATAAGGGGGCAGAACTAGAGACACAGTAGTCAGGAGTATTGCCGGACTCACAGTGGTCCTGCTAACAGACAGGAAGCATGTGTGTTCTCCTGGTCCTGGCACTGTTTGGAGGGGCAGGTATTCTGACGGCCGGTATGAACTAAAACATACAATGTATTGGTTAGAAAATGGCATCTCCTTTAATCATTTTGTTGTATTGCTGTTATTGAATTGTTATTGAATAGTGATATTGATTGCATTAGTTCATTGTCCTTAGCTTCTACTAAACGACTAAATGTAAAACTTAAACCTAAACTAAGTAATCTTGAATACAATGCTATTTATGTGTACACTGTTACCTTTCCATCCACCTTCAGTCGCCTCTGAGCACGACGACAAGATAGTTGGAGGATACGAGTGCCCAAAGAACTCGATACCGTTTCAAGTGTCTCTCTGGTCGGGCTACAACTCGTGCGGTGGCACCTTGCTGTCCAGTGAGTGGGTTCTCTCTGCTGCTCACTGCAGAACAAAGTGAGATATTCCTCGTTGGATTTTCAACACTGACACAGTGGCGTTCCACCGCGGTTTGTCCGCCATCACTTGAATCACAACGGCAGGCCTCTCAACACGAGCTGCGCCTTCTCCCCTCAGATCCAACATCGAGGTGCGACTGGGCGAGCATGACCTCTGGGAGCCCGACGGTACTGAGCAGCACATCATGTCCGCCAAGTTCATCCGCCACCCGGACTACAGCCCCCGCACCCAGGACAACGACATCATGCTGATCAAGCTCAGCCAGCCGGCCGCCCTCAACAGCCACGTGCGCCCGGCCGCCCTCCCCAGGGCCTGCGCCCCGGAGGGGTCTGCCTGTCTGGTGTCTGGGTGGGGGAGTCTTCGGCCCAGTGATGAGGGCTGTAAGTTCTGACCTGGGGCCTGTCTGGTGTCTGGGTGGGGGAGTCTTCGGCCCAGCGATGAGGGCTGTGAGTTCTGACCTGGGGCCTGTCTGGTGTCTGGGTGGGGGAGTCCTCGGCCCAGCGATAAGGGCTATGAGTTCTGACCTGTGGCGTGTTCATGCTGATGTGTGGGTCTGAGAGGAATAGCATCTCAATGACGAGTGTCTGTCTTGTGGTTAGGGCATTTGACTCGCAGCCAAAAGGTTGAGGGTTCAAACCCCAATGTATGCTACTGTCTACCTAGGAGCCCTTGAGCGAGCTTCCTCAGCTGCCTTCTCTTTAATCACTGTGAAAAGTGCTGTGAGTCAGTGTGGATAACAGGCTCTGTTCAGTCTATAGTAACAGACATCATCACTGCTTTGGCAGTATAAAAGTGCGCATGATTTCTGTTCCAGCGAGGTTTCCCCACAAACTGCAGTGCCTGGAGGCGCCCCTCCTGAGCGACGATGCCTGCTTCAACGCCTATCCTTTCCAGATCACCGAGAACATGATCTGTGCTGGTTTTCTGGAAGGAGGCAAAGACTCCTGTCAGGTAACGCAGAGCGCTGTCACACTGACCGGCTCCTGCAGGAAAGGAGTCACAGTCCCATCTCTCCCCCTCACTCCCCCATCGTCCCCCTGTACAGTCACATTCCGGTCCCTCCCCCTCACACTCCCATCTCTCCCCCAACACTACTGTCTCCCTCCCTCAGTCTCTCATCCCTGCCCCTCACACTCTGATGTCTCCCTCAGGGTGACTCTGGGGGTCCCATGGTGTGTGGGGGGCAGCTCCAGGGGGTGGTCTCTTGGGGGCACGGCTGTGCCCTCAGGAAGAAGCCAGGCGTTTACACCAAGGTCTGCAACTACGTCTCGTGGATCCAGGACAGCATGGCGTCGGGCTGAGGCCCCAGGGGGCCACCTGGGAATGGGAAACATCCAGGAAGTAAACCGTGCATTCAGACCACTTGGTGCCATCACTGTGTCATTGTCTTCTTCATTCCTGAATGTCAAAGAACTTTTAGAGAAAGAGAAAATCGTTATACATTATAAGCCAATAATGTATAAAGATTGCTTGGCTTATACATTATAAGCCAATCAGAATGGGATACTCCTGTCATGCTGTTCCGATTTGGGACTTGTATATAATACACTGTGTTTCCGGGAGCAGAGGGAGAAGCAACTGAGTAAGATTCACTTGCTCGATGAAATCCTCTGCTTCTCCTCGTAGGCCTACGAGAGCAATAAACAACTTCAGCTTAAACTATATAGAGTTCCTGGCACTTCTTGTTCTTCGGCATCAACAACAATCTCCTCACTATCAACATTCACCTAAAATTATTATTATCTATGCTTTAAACTTACCACATTGAATTATGTTTTTAGAATAGAATAGAATAGAAATACTTTATTGATCCCAAGCTTTAAAATTACGTTTTTTTTGTGTGTGCTTATTTCTTACTTGTACCCATGTTCGGACGGTCGTGCTAGCACACAATCTAGATGGGGTAAAAGGCATGATGATGGACAGGCAAGATATGAACACCGGTCGCTGGTGTGCAGTTCACATACTAATCCACCACACCACCGTCACTACCTTCCGGCACAGGCAATACTTTTCTTTACATATGTATTTGAAATGAATTCCCTAAATTACACAATAAAGCAGGTTGGGGGTTGCTTTTGCATTTTGCAATCATATGCACTCTATTGGGATTATTGGCGAACAATTCTGCATTTGGCATAGTTATTTTTAGACAATTAGGCTATGCAGAACTGAAGAAGGAGTCCTAAAGGACCTTTTTGGCCTGTGGGACTCCGGAGGCAGAAGGCAGGTACCGGCAGGCCAAGCGGAGCGCAGCTGTGGCGGTTGCTGAGGCAAAAACCTGGACATGGGAGGAGTTCGGTGAGGCCATGGAGAACGACTTCCGGACGGCTTCGAAGAGGTTCTGGACCACCATCCGGCGTCTCAGGAGGGGGAAGCAGTGCATCGTCAACACTGTGTATGGTGGAGACGGTGTGCTGCTGACCTTGACTCGGGACGTTGTGGATCGGTGGAAGGAATACTTCGAAGACCTCCTCAATCCCACCGACACGCCTTCCGGTAAGGAAGCAGGGCCTGGGGACTCGGGTGTGGGCTCCCCTATCTCTGGGGCTGAGGTTGCTGAGGTGGTCAGGAAGCTCCTCGGTGGCAGGGCCCCGGGAGTGGATGAGGTCCGCCCAGAGTTCCTTAAGGCCCTGGATGTTGTGGGGCTGTCTTGGTTGACACAACTCTGCAGCATCGCGTGGACATAGGGGGCAGTGCCCCTGGATTGGCAGACTGGGGTGGTGGTCCCTCTTTTCAAGAAGGGGGACCAGAGGGTGTGTTCCAACTATAGGGGGATCACACTCCTCAGCCTTCCTGGCAAGGTCTATTTAGGGGTGCTGGAGAGGAGGGTCCGTCGGGTAGTCGAACCTCGGATTCAGGAGGAGCAATGTGGTTTTCGTCTGGGCCATGGAACAGTGGACCAGCTCTACACCCTCTGCAGGATCCTTGAGGGTGCATGGGAGTTTGCCCAACCAGTCCACATGTGCTTTGTGGACTTGGAGAAGGCATTCAACCATGTCCCTCGGGGAGTCCTGTGGGGGGTTCTCCGGGAGTATGGGGTATCGGACCCCCTAATACGGGCTGTCCGTTCCCTGTATGACCGGTGTCAGAGCTTGGTCCGCATTGCCGGTAATAAGTCAGACTTGTTTCCAGTGAAGGTTGGACTCCGCCAGGGCTGTCCTTTGTCACCGATTCTGTTCATAATTTTTATGGACAGGATTTCTAGGCACAGCTGGGGCGTTGAGGGGGTCCGGTTTGGTGACCTTAGGATTGGGTCTCTGCTTTTTGCGGATGATTTGGTCCTGTTGGCTTCATCAGACCGTGACCTCCAACTCTCGCTGGACCGGTTCGCAGCCGAGTGCAAAGCAGACGGGATGAGAATCAGCACCTCCGAATCCGAGTCCATGGTCCTCAACCAGAAAAGGGTGGAGTGCACTCTCCGGGTCGGGGATGAGATCCTGCCCCAAGTGGAGGAGTTCAAGTACCTCGGGGTCTTGTTCATGAGTGAGGGGAGGATGGAGCGGGAGATCGACAGGCGGGTCGGCGCGGCGTCTGGAGTAATGCGAACTCTGCGCGGATCCGTCGTGATAAAGAGGGAGCTGAGCCGAAAGGCAAAGCTCTCAATTTACCAGTCGATCTACGTTCCTGCCCTCACCTGTGGTCATGAACTTTGGGTAATGACCGAAAGAACAAGATCGCGGGTACAAGCGGCCGAAATGAGCTTCCTCGGCAGGGTGGCTGGGCTCTCCCTTAGAGATAGGGTGAGAAGCTCGGCCATCCGGTAGGAGATTGGAGTAGACCCGCTGCTCCTCCGCGTTGAGAGGAGCCAGATGAGGTGGCTCCGGCATCTAGTTAGGATGCCTCCCGGACGCCTCCCTGGTGAGGTGTTCAGGGCACATCCCATTGGTAGGAGACCCCAGGGAGGACCCAGGACATGCTGGAGGGACTATGTCTCTCGGCTGGCCTGGGAACGCCTCGGGATCCCCAAGGAAGAGCTAGACGAAGTAGCTGGGGAAAGGGAAGTCTGGGCTTCCCTGCTTAGGCTGCTGCCCCCGCGACCCGACCCCGGATAAGCGGCAGAAGACGGACGGACGGACGGGCTATGCAGAATCTTTTCACTTACGCACAGAATCTGCTATTTTTTGCCAGCACGCCTCCCTAGCCTTATTATGGGCAACAGTATTGCCCCTTGCCGTTATTTTCGTTTTAAACTCCTCGTGAGTTCATAATGACTACTTGCTCCTCCTGAGTGAAGTACACACCCCACAGGTGTGCACGCGTGCGCGTGAGTTTGGCGTGTTAACAGCAAAGCTCCGCTCTAGAATAATATTATTTGGTTTACTATGCTCCACTCTATAATACTATTATTTGGTTTACAGTAGTATTTGGTTGAAGTATTATTTGGTTTAGTAGCCTACTATGGTCATTGAAAACTTGACAAGGCCAACGAGGCTGTGATGGAAATGCGGGACAGGAGCTGTCCTGTAAGAGACAAATCAAAATCACCCGAAATACGGGACGCCCCGCACAATCCGGGATGGTTGGCAACCTGAGGCGAGCTGATCGGCCCTGCAGCTCGTCATGAGGCTGAAGGGTGCGGCGCAGAACCACGAATAGCCAACTGGTTTTCGTCATCGTGGTCATATTAAAACTGTAATATTAACTCTGTTAAAAGTTGTTTATGGCATTTGATGGCAGGTGGGTCAATAAATACAGTGAGTTCGGCAGGACCTTCATTTTAAGTGCACACAGGCCTACACAGTTGTTGTAGCTCGCTTCACAACACACAACACGTTCTTTGAAACGAGCGTTTATTGCTTGTCTTATGTTTCTCATGCGTGCATCTCTTTGCACGTATAGACGAGTTATTTGGCCGTTTCTGGCTGGGTTTGAATTGCTATAGCAATCCGTTGTGCCGACAAAGCACTGACATCGCAGTGACAAAGGGGATATAGCTGCTAACAATTACAACATGAAGAAAAATGGTTCAGGAACGACGTGTGCGGTAGTTGGTTGCAAAAACTCTAGAAAGCGCCTGAATGAGTGGTTAGATAGACAGTGCTACGACCACAAACCTGCTACGAAGAGGCAATGTCCATGCGCGCATTGTTTACATTTTTTCGCAAGCCTGATACCCAGCGGACCACTGCCTTCCCCCAGATAAAGAGACGCAGACTTGAACCTGAGGGTAAGTTCAGCAACTTTAGCTATGAAGCTGACGATACTGTTAATTATGAAGAAGTTGTCATACGCAAACATTGCTACCGGAATTTTGCTAAGGTTGTTGATTGTTTTGGAGATGGGACAAACAATGCCCACGATAGTTACATCATTAGTGTGTGTGTTATCTGTGTGTGTGTTTGCCTGCGTGTGTTAGTCTACATCATAAATGTAATGCAAGGTGGCAGGCTGTTGTGATGATGAGTGTGCGTGTGAGTGCAATGTTGTAGTACACATTTTGCCATTGTGATGTTTGTAGTGAGAGGACTCTATGCCTGCATTAATTTTGATTTTAGATGCTCCCGAAACTTGCACTGCCCTGCCTTACTCTTTTTGGACCTCATCATACATACACTCTTTTTCAACTCGGATATACTTGAACTCCCTATTGCACCATATGTCACCCCATACCCTGTCACCACGATCACACAGTATCAGGACAATAATGTTTGTTACTCAGGTTGTTACTTAGTAGTATTTAGTATCTTCTTCAATTATCTTATGTGTCTACAGTATAGACCCCAACTTGACAACCATGAGCAGTAGTATACTGCATGTTGTGTGTATCTATGTATGCTTGTATAGATGTGTATGTACTGTATGTGCAGTTTGTATTTATGTTTGTGTACACTAAATGTGTGAACCCTAAGCTACTTGGAAACTGAATTTCCCCATGGGGATAAATAAAGTTTATCAATCTATCTATCTATCTATCTATCTATCTATCTATCTATCTATCTATCTATCTATCTACCTACAATGAATATACAGAACATCGGGCTTGCAGAAATGCACTTTATGAAGAAAATGGGTTATTATAATTATCATCATGGCATACACACTTTTAACACACAAATAAAGTTAGCTTCCACAGGATGGCAGCTGCGTGGGAACACGATCTCCCTGGTCCTGCAACACACGAACATCCCGCAGTTTTTACATCTCCAGAGTCTGTTACCAGCACCCAAGCGTTATGCCACGTATTGTTTAAGCTCTGGCTAGGCTCTATCATTGCTTTCAGATAAACGAAACAGTTATGCTTGTATGACAGGACACGATTGACTTTACTGCTGTGCAGATACTGATACGCCTCAGAGGCTTTGAGATTATCCATAGCTTTGCTGTCTATTGCCGTGGACTCTATGAAGTATGTGCAGATCTTGCTGTATGTTACGCTGGGCCAGCTCTGCATGTTGTCCTCCCAGTTCTGCACGCAATGGGTATGGGGGAGAGTAACGCCATCATCTCCAGTTAACGTTGTAGCTCCGTGCTCCCAAGCTTGCATCGCTGTGTTTACATCGGCAGAGGCTGCGAAAACCACTTCCGGCGGAAATGAAATGCATTTCTGTAGGGTTATGGCGGCGGCCGTGTTTTGGCGCGTAAAAAAGGTCTATTGCAGAGATTTTCCAGGCAGGCCATGTGGATTTCGCTTCAAATACCAGCAGGGGGCATCATCCAGGTCCTGGTTTTCTGCAGCACAGCGGGAGCCACCAGCAGGGGGCGACCTTCTACAGGAGATTTTAGTCCCACTGGATGCTGTTTCAGAATGGCTGCAGAATGATGTGAGAATGTATCAGACGAAGACACGTCAATGACGAATCAAATCATCAGACATTATTATTTCGTGATTAGAGGGCTATTGCTATGAGTTCAAAAGCATTCACGATTGATCATCTTTCGAGATTTTATACTTATCCTATATATTTGTCATAATGTTAAGGTTTACGGATAAGCCTACTTATGAACAAATAGTAATACATTAACTGCTGACGCTGACGCTGCTGACACAGCGCCCCTCCCTGCAAACTGTAAGTCGCTTTGGACAAAAGCATCTGCTAAATGGCCTAAAATGTGAAATGTAAAGTGGCAACGAATAGCCGTCTGAAGGATTCATTTAGTTGTTAGTTAGTTGTTTCATTAGGAATCCTGAAAAAGGACGGATGATTAGCTAAGTAAACCTTACAATAAATGTAGTAAGGCCCAAGATGTAGGCTAACAATAATTTAAATTAATTCGCCTTGCAATCAAGACTTGCAATCAAGACTTGACCGGTCTACAGATGTCGACAAACGTGAAATATGACGTGTGTTTACGTTCAATTTAAGAAATATCCATAAGAAAGTCTTTCACATCAGAGATGTAAATGTGTTAACAGCAGAACACATGTTGCAACCGGAGATGAGACGAAGCGAAGCGGGTCTATGAGGGCAGAGTTACCGAAGCTATGCACGTAAACGCGCAGCACAATACAAACTAATTTGTGCTTTAATTGAGGGTCGATTATCTGAGGTTTCCAGTATATACCTATTCTGTTAGTCTCCCTTTTTGTCTGCATACGTAGTGCATTTCTTATGATTAATATTGTTGTAACTGTTAAAACTGTTGCGGTTATCATCATCGTGCTTTTATTATTATCATTATTAAAGTAGGCAGAGCTAGGGAGCCTAATCGCTTTATGTTCCAGCAAATACAATCTATTTATTTGTTCACAGCCTTTCATTTTGGCAAGCGGTAGGCCTACAACAACAAAAAAACAGTTCCTAAGGGGACTCGGACTGGGTCTACAACCAGAGACGCGCCTTCTGTCCTGACGCACGGCTGATTGTCCAGCGTCTGCTTGGAAAAAAAACCGCTCGCACATGACCCCACATGAGAGCCCGCTACTATAAAGCAAAACCATCTCCCACACCCAAGCAAACACAACGCCGAGTGGATGCTGTAAAGTTCTTGAACTAAACTCAGACACAGCAGGGTAGTATTTAGGTTCTTTACTGAACTTCAATCTCGGTAACAAACTTCAGTTCGTGCATCCATGTTAGTGAATGAGCTCTGCTTCCTACTCCCGCAGTCGTATTTTAAACAATGAAGCCAAAGCGCCCTCTTGTGGCTTGAATGGAACAATGTCAAGACACAACACGTGAACATGAAACACTATATCATATCTTCACATGTTATAAACCATAAACATTACAGATGCCTGCACTGACTGACGCCAGGTAGGTCTTTCGTCTATAATAACCGAATATTGATGGATGTATTTCTTTATTTTTTCCACACAAAAGTTAGTTACTTGTATTTCTTACTGTTTTAATAACGTGCTTAAGTTTTGTTATGTTTCTAGATAAATTGATACTCTTCTGTAATCTTAAAAATAAAGCAAAAAGATGGTTATTAATGAATGTATTAACATTAATTGGACAATTCTGGATAACAAGACTCCAAAATGTTTCAAAACGTTTATTTAGTGACAGCCTCTGAGAGACAGGAGCACTGCAGGAAGAAGGCTCTCACCACAGCGTCTCCTGGACGTGCTCCTCAGGGTTCTCAAGGGGAACAAGACCATGGAACTGAAGCCACTGCTGCGTCGCCTGGGCTCCCTGGTGCGGGGCTGCCTCACCTTCCTCTTCGCTTTAGCCATGCTGGGGTTGATGATCTGGGCCTACGTGAAGGGCTTCCAGCTGGTCACCTCGCCCTACGGCATCGTCTCCTTCGGCTTCTACGGGCTCCTGCTGGCGCTGCACGTCCTGGTGCAGAGCCTCTTCGCCTTCATCGAGCACCGCAGGATGAAGGCTCGCACGCAGCCCTGCAGTTACACCAAGACCGTGGGCTTCACTATCTCCGCCTACCAGGAGGACCCGGCCTACCTCCGGGAGTGTCTCCTCTCGGTGCGGGCGCTGCGCTACCCCCCCGAGCTGCTGCGCCTCGTCATGGTGGTGGACAGCAACTCGGAGGAGGACCGCTACATGATGGAGATGTTCCGGGAGGTGTTCTCCGACCGGGACCCCGGCTGCTACGTGTGGCAGAACAACTACCACAGCTGGGTGCCCCCCCCGGGCGGGGGCGGGGACCCCCAGCGGGGGGAGGTGGAGGAGCTGATAGGGAGCAGGAGGTGTGTGTGCATCATGCAGCGCTGGGGCGGCAAGAGGGAGGTCATGTACACCGCCTTCAGGGCCCTGGGGGACTCCGTGGACTACATCCAGGTGGGTTTTAGCCATAATCATGTTATCATCATCATTTTTCTGTTCCCTCCTCACCTCACAGACCCAGAGCCACGCCCCTTTCTTTGCCCATTCGTTTTCCCACTCAGTTCAATCAGCTCCAATTAGCCCAAGTCAATTACTCAATCACTCCCTGCCCTGCCACAGACTATTTAAGCCACACCTGTGACCACACCCACTCCCTTTGTTCAGAGACACTGAAACCTGAGCCCTTTGTTTGGAGAAACCTTGAGCTCCTTGTGTGCGTAACTGAGAAATGTGAGTTTGATTAATTTGTTGTGGTAAATTACCTTATTATGAAATATTGCGTTGTGGCTGATGTTAGTTAATGTGACCATAGAATGTGATTCTTGGACTTAGTTTCTTTGTTTGAATGCAGCATGGTTGTCATGATCTATTTTGACCTAGTTATGGGCATTAGGTGAACCTTTGTAAAGCTTGTTGGAAGATGTATTATGTTGTTACCTGAATTGTGGCAGTGAATTGTGGAGCTGATTGTGCACATACCTATACATGCATATCACCCACCAACTTACTACTGACACATACACAGATCCATACAGCCCTGCTCACACCTATTGGAAATAAAACCTTTGAACTTTGGAACTTTGACTGGACAACCCTGTGTTCTCACCTACACCCCCATTGGTCTCAAGCCAGCACCTAGACATTCTTAAAAGCCTCCTCTTCATGGTCCTTCGAGCCTGAGAGTTTGATGACCAATGGAGCCCAGTCAATCCTTGCCATCGTTGCTCAAGACAGAGCGCCCACGCCGCAAAACCCAGCTTCCTGCCCGCTATGATGACTTCGTCCTGCCATATGGTCCGCGGCCACATCCCACGGAGGAGCAGGAGCAGCCACCTCTTTCTTCTGCAGACTCCATGGGTACTGGCCCAGGGTACGTACCCCGACCCCAGCATAAATCTGAAGAAGAGGAGGAGCCCTTCGAGCCGTATACTGGATCTGAGGAAGAGCTGGAACCACCAGAGGAGCCAGAGCAGTTCATAGAGAGAGGGACTCAGGCCCCCTCACATCAGACCTCACCTGTTCCTTCTCCAAGAGCCCCGGCCCCTGTGGATGCGCCCCCACTTGCCCCTCAGGTAGCCCAAATCTCCGACCCTCAAACCGCACTCCTACAGCAGTTACTTGAGGAAGTAAGGAATGAGGGAAGGCTCATACAGCAGTGCATGATTAGAAGTAGTCCCCGCTCCTCACGGTCATCCCGCCCATGATCGCCCGGCTCTCGTTTCCCTGGTCATCAGGTAGCTGCATCTCAAGCCCCTCATACTGCGGTGCCACCTACCACAAGCGACCGCAGGGCCTTTCCTCCCTCACCTCAGTAACAGCTTGCTTCTCCTCCTCCGGTGCCCCTTCTGTACAGCCCCCTGTCCAGCCCTGGCTCTCCTTTAATCCTCTTGCCCATAGTCAGGCCCCTGCCACCTCTCAAGTCTCGACTCACCTAGTCCTCAACCCCGTGCCCAGCCATGGATTTCTTCCCATCCTCCTGCCCATAGTCAGCTCGCTGCCATATCTCAAGTCTCAGGTTCTCATAACACTCAGCCCCGTGCCTAGCCATGGATTTCCTCCCATTCTCTCCTCCGAGCAGACCCCTGGCTCCCCCTCAAGGCCCCAAAGGAGGCAGCCATGTCTCCTCTTCGCAGCTGTGAGCGGCGACTCCTCCAAAACCTTAAACAGGCGGAGACCTATACGAACGAGATCCAGAAATTGATTACTGCCGGGTATGTCAAGAAACTGTCCTCATCTGAAATAGCGGATGCCCCCGAGTCTTGGTACATACCTCACCACATTGTGCATCACAATGGCAAAGATCGCATTGTGTTTGATTGCTCCTTTTCCTACCAGAATCAATGCCTGAATTCTCAGCTGCTTCCTGGGCCTACCCTTGGGCCTTCCCTCCTGGGGGTTCTGCTCCGCTTTAGGCAGCACAAGATCGCAATCAGTGGAGATGTGAAGTCGATGTTCCACCAAGTGCGCCTGTTGCCCCAAGACAAACCCCTCCTGTGCTTCCTCTGGCGTGACCTGGACTGCAGATCCCCTCCAACTGTGTATGAATGGCAGGTTCTCTCATTTGGTACTACATCGAGCCCATTTTGTGCCATTCACGCCCTCCAGAGGATCGCCAAGGAGGCACAGGCCGACGAACACATTCTCCATTCCATCCACAACTGTGTCTATGTGGACAACTGCCTTCAAAGCCTCCCCACACCAGCACAAGCCAAGGACCTCCTTCAAGGGCTGAGCACAACCCTTCTCTCGGGTGGCTTTGACATTAGACAATGTAATGGCAGTAATGACCTACAGGTCATCTGTGACCTCCCTCCAGGGGCCAGGTCTGATCAAGCAGAACTCTGGCTTTCACACCATCCTTCCCTTGACCCCATGGAGTCTACGTTAGGCCTCCACTGGAATTGCCACACAGACACTCTGAAATACGGGCACAGAGCCATTGAAGCCACCACTCCAACAATGCGTCACATCTATCGTGCTCTTGCGAGTCAGAACGATCCTCTTGGCTATATCATCCCTTACACAACGCGAGCCAAAGTCATCGTCCAGCACCTGTGGGGTAAGGCACGAGATTGGGACGACCCAAACCTCCCCCAAGACCTCCTGGAAGCCTGGCTGTCATGGGAAAGGGAACTCCCTAGCCCCTCCACCATATCTCTGCCCTGCTGCCTCTCATCTCAGTCAATGGATTCCTCCTCAGCCATCCATGACTTTCACATTTTCTGTGATGCATCGGAAAGATCATACGATGCCATACCACCCTAGGAGCCCAATCGGTCCCTGAAGAGGTGCTGCGCATGGTTTTCATTGAAATTGAAGGCATCCTCAATTCAAAGCCCTTGGGCTACCTGTATGTCTCTTCTGACGTGGCCGACCCTGACCCTGTGACCCCCAACTTGCTGCTCATGGGGCGGCATGATGCCTCCCTCCCCCTGGTGACGTATCCCGACTCTGAGCTGCGCAGTCGTCGTCAGTGGCGTCATAGCAAAATACTTACTAATCACTTCTGGGCTCACTTCCTGAGAAATTACCTCCCTTCCCTTCAGCCCAGACAGAAATGGCGTACTGATCATCCTGACCTGCAGCTAGACACTGTTGTGCTCATTGTTGACCCTCAGCCTCCCCGCTCTCTATGGCCAGTGGGTAAGGTGACCTCCCATCACCCCAGCCCAGATGGACGTTGTGTCTGTCACCGTAGATAGACCACTAGTGAATAATGTACACTAGTTCTCAAGCTTTAGTGAGCTATTAAGTACACAGCAGGTATATCTGCAGAAGGGAGGCGTTACAACCCCTCATATCAGATGTTACAAAAAGACACAAAACTGGGATGATTTACATGCTTGCCAGTTGAAAACCAGCTCATACTTTTCAACTTAAGCAGCACCTCGGTGCGGGGTGCAGACAGGACCTACCCTGCGGGAGGCTGCAGGACCCTCGGCTGGCCTCGTCATGTAAACCTGTCGACGACCCGGGCGATGTATCCACGGTCCTCGAGAGTCCACCTGTCTCGAGTGTCCACCTGTATCGGCTGTCCCGTGTTGTCCACTCGTCTGTTGTGAGCCCGATCCAAGATGGCGGCGGAGGAGACACAGTTAACACACACGGGAGAGACCAAACCCCCGGGCGAGACCATCACGGCGGACGACGCGGGGGGTAGCGCCCATGCGCATATACACCGACTCGGAACCGCCCCCTCAACCCAGCAGAACCATTGACATCTGAGCGGAACTATCCCACACTCTCTCATAGTGGCGGCTGGCTGGTGAATTTTTTTTTTGGTGGGGCTGGTGTGCCAACAGATTTCCCTGCCTAATCTAGCATAAGCATTCAAATGAACAGTCGGAAAATGACTACAGTTCCACAATAATAATTTAATTTCACAGTTTCCAGTTTCACAGAAAAAGTAACAATTTACTTTATGTTAGACTTTATGTTATCAAATACTGTACAATACAATCAAGAGATAAATTCACAACAAGGGTATGATTTCAGCTGAATCTATACAAGGGTGATTCTTAGAATACCGGCACTTTTATGTTCTTTGGTATTAAAGTGATGGTTCGGATTAAAATTCACCCCCTCAGACGCATTTTTAGCGACGGTCAACATTGGTGAAGCTTAGGGCTATCAGCCGAATGGCTTAGTACTGGAGTGAACAGTACAGTGTGTATATCTCATAAATTACCCCACTAATAATGCATGGAATGTTACCGCCACCTTAACGTGGTGGAGGGGTTTGCGTGTCCTAATGACCCTGGGGGCTATATTGTCGGGGGCTTCATGCCCCTGGTAGGGTCACCCAAGGCAAGCAGGTCCTAGGCGACGGTCCAGACGAAGAGTGGCCCAAGGACCCTAATGATGAAGAACAACTTTGGATCTGGGTTTCCCTTGCCCGGACGTGGGTCACCGGGGTCCCCCCCCTGGAGCCAGGCCTGGGGGAGGGGCCCGTTGGCGAGCGCCTGGTGGCCGGGTCTACGCCCGCGGGGCTCGGTCGGGCACAGCCCGAAGGGACGACGCGGGACCCCCTTCCCATGGGTTCACCACCCGTGGGAGGGGCCAAAGGGGTCGGGTGCCATGTGAGCTGGGCGGCAGCAGGAGGCGGGGACCTGGGGGGTCCGACCCTCAGCTGCAGAAGCTAGCTCTGGGGACGTGGAACGTCACCTCTCTGGCGGGAAAGGAGCCTGAGCTGGTGTGTGAGGCTGAGAGGTACCGGCTAGATATAGTCGGGCTCACCTCGAGACACAGTTTGGGCTCTGGAACCAGCGTCCTTGAGAGGGGTTGGACTCTTTTCCACTCTGGAGTTGCCCCTGGGGAGAGGCGCCGAGCGGGGGTGGGAATGCTTATTTCCCCCTGGCTCGGTGCCTGTACGTTGGGGTTCACCCCGGTGGACGAGAGGGTAGCCTCCCTCCTCCTTCGGGTGGGGGGACGGGTCCTGACTGTCGTTTGTGCTTATGCACCGAATGGCAGTTCAGAGTACCCACCCTTTCTGGAGTCCTTATAGGGGGTGTTGGGAAGCGCTCCATCTGGGGACTCCCTTGTTCTGCTGGGGGACTTCAACGCCCATGTGGGCAATGACAGTGAGACCTGGAGGGGCGTGATTGGGAGGAACGGCCCCCCTGATTTGAACCCGAGTGGTGTTTTGTTATTGGACTTCTGCGCTCGTCATGGATTGTCCATAACAAACACCATGTTCAAGCATAAGGGTGTCCACATGTGCACTTTGTAGTTGTATCATTGGACTTGCGGCCGCATGTCTTGGACACTCGGGTGAAGAGAGGGGCGGAGCTGTCAACTGATCACCACCTGGTGGCGAGTTGGCTCCGATGGCGGGGGAAGATGCCGGTCAGACCTGGCAGACCCAAACGTATTGTGAGGGTCTGCTGGGAACGTCTGGCTGAATCTCCTGTCAGAACGAGCTTCAACTCCCACCTCCGGGAGAGCTTCAACCATGTCCCGGGGGAGGCGGGGAACATAGAGTCCGAGTGGACCTTGTTCCGTGCCTCCATTGTTGAAGCGGCCGACCGGAGCTGTGGCCGTAAGGTCGTCGGTGCCTGTCGCGGCGGCAACCCCCGAACCCGCTGGTGGACTCCAGCGGTAAGGGATGCCGTCAAGCTGAAGAAGGAGTCCTACCGGACCTTTTTGGCCTGTGGGACTCCTGAGGCAGCTGATGGGTACCGGCGGGCCAAGCGGAGCGCGGCTGCGGTGGTTGCTGAGGCAAAAACTCGGGTGTGGGAGGAGTTCGGTGAGGCCATGGAGAACCACTTCCGAACGGCTTCGAGGAGGTTCTGGACCACCATCCGGCGTCTCAGGAGGGGGAAGCAGTGCTCTGTCAACACCGTGTATGGGGGGGACGGGGCGCTGCTGACTTCGACTCAGGACGTCGTGAATCGGTGGGGGGAATACTTCGAAGACCTCCTCAATCCCACCAACACGCCTTCCACTGAGGAAGCAGGGTCTGGGGACTCAGGGGGGGACTCTCCTATCTCCGGGGCTGAGATCGCCGAGGTGGTTAAAAAAACTCCTCGGTGGCAAGGCCCCGAGGGTGGACGAGATCCGCCCCGAGTTCCTAAAGGCCCTGGATGCTGTGGGGCTGTCTTGGTTGACACGACTCTGCAGCATTGCGTGGACATCGGGGGCAGTGCCTCTGGATTGGCAGACTGGGGTGGTGGTTCCCCTCTTCAAAAAGGGGGACCGGAGGGTGTGCTCCAACAACAGGGGGATCACACTCCTCAGCCTCCCCGGTAAGGTCTATTCAGGGGTCCTGGAGAGGAGGGTCCGTAGGATAGTCGAACCTCGGATTCAGGAGGAGCAATGTGGTTTTTGTCCCGGCCGTGGAACTGTGGACCAGCTCTATACCCTTAGCGCGGTCCTCGAGGGTGCATGGGAGTTCACCCAACCAGTCTACGTGTGCTTTGTGGACTTGGAGAAGGCGTTCGGCCGTGTCCCTCGGGGAGCCCTGTGGGGGGTGCTCCGGGAGTATGGGGTACCGGGCCCGCTGATACGGGCCGTCGGGTCCCTGTACTCCTGGTGCCAGAGCTTGGTCCGCATTGCCGGCAGTAAGTCGAGCCTGTTTCCGGTGAGAGTTGGCCTCCGCCTGGGCTGTTCAAGTATCTCGGGGTCTTGTTCACGAGTGAGGGGAGGATGGAGCGGGAGATTGACCGACGGATCGGTGCGGCATTGGCAGTGATGCGGGCTCTGCACCGGTCCGTCGTGGTGAAGAAGGAGCTGAGCCGAAAGGCGAAGCTCTCGATTTACCGGTCAATCTACGTTCCTACCCTCACCTATGGCCACGAGCTGTGGGTAGTGACCGAAAGAACGAGATCGCGAATACAAGCGGCCAAAATGAGTTTCCTCCGCGGGGTGTCCGGGCTCTCCCTTAGAGATAGGGTGAGAAGCTCGGTCATCCGGGAGGGGCTCAGAGTAGAACCGCTGCTCCTCCGCGTCAAGAGGAGCCAGTTGCGGTGGCTCGGGCATCTAGTGAGTATGCCTCCTGGACGCCTCCCTGGGGAGGTGTTCCGGGCATGTCTCTCTGGGAGGAGTCCCCGGGGAAGACCCAGGACACGCTGGAGGGACTATGTCTCTCGGCTGGCCTGGGAACGCCTCGGGATCCCCCCGGAAGAGCTGGACGAAGTGGCTGGGGAGAGGGAAGTCTGGGCTTCTCTCCTCAGGCTGCTGCCCCCGCGACCCGACCCCGGATAAGCGGAAGAAATGGATGGATGGATGGATGGGGTTACCAAACTTCTGCAGTAGTACATATAGGGTCTGTACTCACAAAACGAGGCATTTGAAAGTTTGTAAGTACACCAGGATTTATTTAAAAGAGCACTTGCCTGATAGCTTCAACTCTCTGCTGCCGCTGCGTCGACGACACTTCCGTCTTTCCGGAAAAGTTCGTAAAAGTCCTCTTCAAAACTCACAAGTGTAAGGAAAAAGTTAGTGAATTCAACACTCCACCACCAACAGCCGCCACTGCTCTCTCATCCGTATTGTTGAACGTCACTGCTTCGAGTAGGAGAGCCGACGTGTTTATACAATATTGTAATATCGACGTGTTATATAAAAGATTATTGGCAAATGTGCACCTCCTCCCGTGTCCGCTGTCTCCCCTTTCCACGTTCTTATTGTTGGCTACAATCAATAACGGAGTTCAATTTTGATGTGTAGGACTGTGCTATCTATTGGACCGCTGATACTGACAGAACACTGGTGGTGAACCCAACCTACCTGGGGTAACCATGACAACAACATCCTAAACTCTACCTGGGTAGGGAAATGCTCCATCATAGAATCAGATCTATTTACTCAGGAACGAATCCCATAGTAGATGCCCTCACTCATTGACATGAGCAACATAAAGATGAAGATGTTTACTCTGCTTGATGTCAATGATTGTGTGTCTTTAACGAAGTAATTTCCCAGGATTAATCCAGGCTGCTTGTTGATTCACCCACCACTGTCTTGTATGCACTATCAACATCACACTGTGAGTCAGCCCATTGTTCCTCCAGAGTAGAGCTATGGTCCACAAGATGCTGACCCAGGCACACTTCGGACTGCTGGTTTTCCTCAGTGCTATGCTTTAAAAAAAAATTACTTCTACTCTTTTTTGAACAGCAGAACATTTCCGATCATTTTTGGTCAAACTTGGTGCATATTTGAGGGAAGAAAACATTGTTTCAAGAGATCAGCTCGCAGCTATTTTCTGTGTCAGATGGGATGTCGAATGATTCATTCCCATATCACTTTCTCTCTGACTGAATAAACACTAAGCAGTATCCTCATACTTTGTGTCTAGAGACAGTTCCTCCACAGCCAATACAAGTTAATGCAGTGGACATTCACTGGCACAAAGAGCAGTGTTTATAAAAGTGTGGTGGCTTCCAGTATAAGGCCTTTCAATGCCAAATGGCAGGGAAAGGGAGGTGGAATATGGCCTTGTTGGCCTTCCATACTTCAAAACCCCAACACAAACAGCACACACACACACACACACACACACACACACACACACACACACACACACAGTATAGCTCTCACAAAAGTATTTCAGAAATATATGTATATACATATATATATATATATTTTATTACTGATCAAGGACTAAAACGGACCTAATTAAACATAAAAACACTTTCCAAGAATAAATGTGAGTTATATACTGTACATATATCCTGTAGGGGTGCTGTTCTGAATGTCATGCCATGACATTCATATTCATATATACACATACACTAAAGGCAACATAAGGCAACATAATCAACAATAATTCAAATGAAGGCAAATATTCACAATCATTAAAAAAGAAGCTAAAACAAGTCTAATGAAAGCTATCGAAACAACATTAATAATGTGTCTGTCAGTGTAACAGCAACCAAAATGAATGGAAAATGGAATACATGCATATCAAAAATACTTTATGTTTGTATATATGTATGTATGTATGTATGTATGTATGTATGTATGTATGTATGTATGTATTTAAGTATTAATAATTTATAGAAAGTTACTTACAGGTGTTTCTAATGACGCAAATTCAATGGCAAAATGAAAATATGAAATGTGTTGATAGTGTCTAACCCCCTGGCTGACTCCTATATTTCGGCATCAGAGAAGGACCTCTCTTTGCTGCGGCTGGTGAAGCCTGAGTTTGTGTAGGTGTTGGAGCGTGACTGCTCTTCCTGGAAGGCACTTTCCAGCACCTTCAAGATGGACCTGCGGATCTTCTCCTTAAAGTCCTGGCCCATGAACACGTACAACAAGGGGTTCAGGCAGCTGTTTAGGAACGCCAGACTGCTGGCGATGGGCACCCCGATAGTGGTCACGTGGTCCAGAGTCTCACTGAACTCGGCAGCTACATGGTTGACCAGCTCTATCAGCGCCATGATGTGGTAGGGAGCCCAGCACAGGAAGAAGGCGGTGATGACCGCCGCTATGATCTTGAAGGGCCGCCCCGACCGGGCCAGGGAGCGGTTCCTCCGCAGGCGGTGGATGATGACCGCGTAGCAGGACACCACGATGGTGAAGGGCACCACGAAGCCCAGCAGGAACCGGGTCACCGTCATAGCCTGGTGACGGAACTGCCGCAGCTGGACCACGGCGGGGGTCTCGTAGTCATCAGAGAGGGCGAAGTTGCTGAAGCAGTTGATGATGTCCTCGTTGTTGAAGGACGCTCCGGTGTCCCGGAAGATGAAGTACGGTGAGCTGAGCAGCAGCGCCAGCGCCCAGACGCCCAGGCTCACGCAGGACGCCTTGCGCACGCTCCGGTGGTTCTGGGCCCACACCGGCCACACCACCGACACGCAGCGGTCCACGCTGATCACCACCAGAATGTACACGCTGGCAAACATGTTGAGGAAGCCCACGGTGCTGTTGAGTTTGCACATGAATTTGCCGAAGGGCCAGTGGAAATTCATGGCTGTGTACGTCACGCTCAGAGGGAGGAAGGCCGTGAAGAGGAAGTCAGCCACAGCCAGGTTTAGGAACCAGATAGTGTTGACCGTTTTCTTCATCTTAAATCCAGTGACCCAAATGACCACTCCGTTTCCCAGCACCCCGAGAACAAAGGCCAGGCAGTACACAACGATGGACATGATGTTGAGGGAACGCCTGAGCTCAGCGTGCTCGTCTTCGTCTTCATACTCGTCATCAAAAGACCCGTTTCCACCGGACAGGTCTGTGACGTTGCTGTGATAGAAAGGTGTAGTGCTTATGATGGCCATCATCGTCTTCAGACCTGCGATAGCATACGAAACAAACATTTTAATTCCTCATTTTGTCGAGTTATCCTTTCGTCTTGGACGTCCACCGCCAGGGGGCGGTCACGCTCTTTTAGAACTTTCAAATGAGACTGCGAATGTTGGCAACGATTTGACGGAGCATTTACATAGCAATTACATCTTTCGTGGATAAATATAATTATGTTTTCTTTCACATGGACTGACAATATAAAACGATGGAGTTGTATCCTACAAACACAGTGTGTACATACACATATAAATAAAATATTCAGGGGAAGTTTGTTTAAATAGAAGCCTGCATAAATATTTAGGAAAGTTACTTTTGAGGGAAGGGAAAAAGGTTGAAGTTGGATGTTAAATAAGCCAATGAGTCAACCTTTATATGTCAGGGTATTTCTGATAGATATATGTCTATCAGACATATATCTATCAGATATATATATCAACTTCATCAACCATGCCAATTGTTAAATAACAAATCTAAAATCGTCAGATAGTAAATAACTGCAAATCTGCCTGTTCTGCCAAGTTGAAGGTAATCCAGGTGTTGAAGAACGAGAGCAAAACTAAAGATGTAATGGAGTGATGATGGATACATTGACATCCACACTCAAATCAAGATAAAGCTCCGAGAAGAATGAACACCCGCCTGATACTTTTGGATAATGCACACTGCGTATTGTTCCCTTACCTTACTCTGTAGCTTCTGTGTGAGGTAGGAAAGCAGCCAGACAGACCGTCTGAGTCCAACTCTGCGAGATGAATGTCAGGAGGCACCCACGGCCTCTCGGTCTTAGAACGTTAGTGACGTCACCCACGGGGCGGTACTACACTACATCAATGGATCATACGAACAATTAAAAGTAATTGTATTTCATTAGTAGCACTATATCTTCAAAACGAGCGACAATTAGGACTACCGTATGCCATTCCTTTGGCATCAAACATTAAACATTTTTGAAGATATACTGCACTCATATAACTCATTCAGATACTAAATCAAGATAAACTGAACATCAGAAACACGTTAAAAACAGTTTTTATAGACAAAATAAAAACATGCGTGTCCAGGTAACCTATCAAAATAGAGAGGGGTCAAGAAAAAGCATGTTGAAAAGACTGGATGAGAAGCGGCCTGTCTCCCAGACTCCACTTTGGGAGGCTGGAGCCCATGATGAGTTTGAATGAGATGCTTTTAGGTTGAGTGTTTTGACTCAACCTTGTGCCATACACACTGTGATTCAAAATAAGTGAGAGAGAGAGGGAGAGAGAGAGAGAGAGAGAGAGAGAGAGAGAGAGAGAGAGAGAGAGAGAGAGAGAGAGAGAGAAGAGAGAGAGAGAGAGAGAGTCACAACATCTGTCACTAATTTAGGGCTGCCAGCAGGGAGGACCACTCCCTTGCTGACACTGTCCACTGAGCTGCTGTCCCTGAAGTTGAGCCGCTCACAAAGGGAGCCAGGCTGCAGCCACAACGGGCATATTAATGTGTGTTATTACAGTGGTGACATCTGACCAACACAAGTCACTGTTTTGAGATGTTTGCCCTGCAGGGAATAGGCCTAGCTGTGAAGTAAACACACAGGAAATATACACATTTCCCAAAAAGGAACATTTGCAAAAGCAAAATGTGTAATTTTTGTTTTCTATATAATTGCACAGCAATCAAAGTCTTTAAAATCTCATTTTTATATATCAATAATGAATGCAAAATATAAAGATTCACATATTTAGATTCAGACTCAAACTCCTTGTTATCGATGCCTTCTCCTTAATTCCCCCTTCCCCGGGTAAAAAAAATTTGGTGTGTGCATTTAGTGTTGAAAGTCAAATTTCTGACTTGCAACAGAAAAACTGCAGAAATGTGTGAACTGTTTCGAACACAATGGTCAGAGTACATGAGAATATAATATGATCAAGATGGAGTCATGGTGGGGGAGGTCCCTCCTGGGACAGAAGATCAACCTGACCTGCTGGAGGGAGGAGGGGAGGACCCCTGTGTCCTCCACTCCTCACAACGCTGACATCAGCACGCCGCCGTGCCTCGCAGCGCCGGGGACCTGAGCCGTCCTGACGAGTCATCCGCCTCCCTCGAGTCAGAGACATCTCGTATCAGAGATACCGTATAAGATACGATTCATTCCTCACAGAGCTGAAACCTGTTTGAAATTGAGTCCAGCTGGAAATTCTGAATAGAGTTAAGACTAACAACACATCATTTTGGGACTTTCCCAACAAAAAAGGAAAATAGTGATTTCTTCAAAACATAAAATCAGATCATAGAATCCTCTGCTTGAATAGCAAGAGACAGTAGTGTAACCTGATCGAGTCCTCACTGATCTAAACTCTTCTGCCCTTCCCTAAAGTCAGTCCAAAACTAATACGCACACAGGAACCCCTGCACCATGCCAATAGGCCAGATGTGTGGGGGAGGCAAGTCTGCATGCATGCGTATGTGTGTGGGTGTGTTTATGAGTGCGTGTGTGTGTGCATGCATGCGTGTTTGTGTGTGTGTGCGATTGCGTGTGTGTCTGTGTGTGCTTTCTGAAGACAGAGAGTCCGGGGGAAGAGAGAGTGTGTGCAGCACCTCTGTAGCCTCTCCTCAACACACCCGTGTCCATGAGCGTGGGAGGAGGCATGGTTGTTGTCTCCTGGGCGTTTAAATATTCAATTGTTGAATGGACTTAACTCAACCGTGTCAACCGGCAGAGAACAACATGACAACAGCAGCTAACATTTCCCTCTGCGGTGTTTGTTCAAGCTCTCAGACTTTGTTCTGTCTTAAGACGAGCTTACCAGTTAGCATAGCAGTTTCCTTTTGCTCTATTTTCCCTTGGAGAATTGCATTTGTGTGTTCCCAGTTTTATAAAATGTTGTCTTTGAAGAAATGTTTTCAACAAAACTTTAAATCGAAGTGCGTTGCTTGTGTCTGGAATGGATATTAATAGTTATCCCAAGGCTGTAGTTTGAGGGAAGCCTTTAGAGAGCGAGGCTTGGCACGGTTCTTGATATGCCAACCAAACATGTAATTATGTGTGAGCAGCGCAAATACCAATTTAGGTGTGTTGAGCAACTGCTGTGGTTAAAGGGAATTTAACTTGTTTAGGGGCGGGTGGTTGTGGTGGAAGCTCTCGATTGAAAGAGTTGGGGGAGTATTTTATTATTCTATGCAGTTGTTGGAGGGGTGCGGCCCAATAGACTTCAGCAGAATGTAGTCCTATATCGAGGGTAAAGCTAATGACACGGTACAGTGGGACATAGTCATTTACTCTGTCGGCTTTATAGCTCTTAAGCAAAAAAAAAAAAAAAACCCTGAGTTCAATCTTTTTTTTTTTGTTGTGTTCACGGCCTCTTTCTTCAAGTCTCCAGAACGACAGACATGAAGACGGGTCACGTGGTGGCGGGGGCCTGGTGCTGACCGGCCTGGGACCAGATGTGTGCGTTGGTATCCTCTGGGAGTTGTTGATCTGGTTGTGGTTGTAACTGGAAGTGGGGCTCCTGTGTCACAGGGGACTGAGGGGCGTGGAGGGCAGCCGGGGTGTGGAGGGGGTCAGGAATTTTGTTTTTTTAAGTCAAGATGAGTGCAAACTGCTTTTTCCCATTCTGCCTCAGCTCTCTGGGTTTTTCTTGTTTCTTCTGGAATTACACCACACGTGGAGGAAATGCTGTACACTCTGTAACCTAAAACCACTTCCTTATATTTGTCCATTCTTCAAACCACATCACCAATGCATGCCCGCACACACACACACACACACACACACACACACACACACACACACACACACACACACACACACACACACACACACACACACACACACACTATGACACAGTGCCCTCTGTCTATCCCCTGTATATTTTGAGAAGTGCTGAAAATGGATGTGGAAAACAGGAAGTGGGTGGAAAGGGGGCACAGCTGTTGAAATAAATGAGGGACATTGATACTCTATATGTATGTATATTGATATTGCATGTATATATTGTGTTTGCTGTGTGCCGTGGGTGACAAAATCTCAGTTGTCAGTCCTCAATCCTTAGTTGAAGCAAAGATGTATTGTATATGATTATACATTGATGTCATCCACTGAGAACATCTGGTTGTCATGTGGTCCTGAAGAAAGTACAGCTGGATGTCACGACCAGCTGTTTGGAAATCAATTGTTGATCATTGAAATCTTTTGTGGAAGCTTTAGCAGGAGCTTTAGCTTTAGCAGCTAATATTTTAGCACATTATATTTTACAGTTTATCTCTGTGCCTTTACTGAGGCCCCCACATTTTTCCAGTGTCTGGATTAATAAAGTCCATCTTATGTTATCTTAAAACCAGCAAACATGCAGATTTATACCTGTGCATATAAAAAAAGAGATTATCCCAATAATCATGGTTCTGTCATGTTCTGTCACTGTGTCTTCTGGTTTTCATGTGTTTGGGTTGTGTTGCTCTGTTTCTCCTGTGTCCTGTTCACCCTCTGGGGTTTCTCTCCTTCGCTGATTGCCCCGTTGTGTTTCACCCAAGCCTCGCTCCCCTCACATGTCTTTGGTTTGTGATTACTTCTTTGTGTATTTAAGTCCAGTCTTCTGTTTAGCCCTCTTCAGAGTCTTGTCGTTGGTGTTTCTCTGTTGTTCCTGGTCCTGTTTGTCTGTTGTTCCTGGTCCTGTTTGTCTGTTGTTCCTGGTCCTGTTTCTCTGTTGTTCCTGGTCCTGTTTCTCTGTTGTTCCTGGTCCTGTTTGTCTGTTGTTCCTGGTCCTGTTTGTCTGTTGTTCCTGGTCCTGTTTGTCTGTTGTTCCTGTTCCTGTTTGTCTGTTGTACCTGGTCCTGTTTGTCTTTTGTTCCTGGTCCTGTATGTCTGTTGTTCCTGGTCCTGTTTGTCTGTTGTTCCTGGTCCTGTTTGTCTGTTGTTCCTGGTCCTGTTTCTCTGTTGTTCCTTGTCCTGTTTGCCTGTTGTTCCTGGTCCTGTTTCTCTGTTGTTCCTGGTCCTGTTTGCCTGTTGTTCCGGGTCCTGCTTCTCTGTTGTTCCTGGTCCTGATTGTCTGTTGTTCCTGGTCCTGTTGTTCCTGTCTATGCCTGTCATTTGTAAGTACAATTAAAATCACTACAAGCTATTCGTGTCTGGGGCTCCTCTCTGCACCTAGGTCCACCTCCACCACAAACCTTGACAGGTTCAGGTCTAGAGCCAGGACTGCCCTCCACAAACTCATTAAAAAAATATTATTTTGTTTATGTAAGGTGTTTTGCATATCTTATGTAACTTATGTATCTTGTGTACCTCTTGCATATCTCGTAGATACCTCTTATGTATCTTGTGAAGAGTGTGGATGGCTGAATGAAGCAGCCTCACTGGGTCAGAGTCAGATTGATTGGCCCTGGAGCGGTTGCACACCTGTTGTCCATTGAGCAGTCCATGTGGTTAAACAAGCATCACAGCCCTCAGGAGGTCTCCGCCGTGGTGTGGAGCACCACCTCGTGTACCAGAGTCCATCAAACCCCACAGTAAACCAGCTTCTCACATCCCCCCCGGTGTCCTCGTTCTGGGAGTGTAGCACTGTGACATGTCTGATGGATCTCTTTTGTATCTCAAATGTACTTTATGTACCAACTGTGAACAATTTATAACAAACACCAAATAAAGTTCAAATAAAGAATGAATCTAAATGTAAAAGGGAGTGAACAAGGAATAAATGTAAATAAATGTAAACTATGAACATGATGATGTTCAATACAAACCTTTACTTATAAAATATTCTATATCGCTGCTGCTGGTACAAAGCCGAGCGAGGAGAAGCATGCTATATTGTATGATGTAACATGTTTTCTGGTCTGGTGCTTTCCAGGCATGTGTCATGCATTAACACACGGCTGAGAACCTGCCTGTGCGCGATGGGAATGTGTTATATTTTAACCTTAAGTGCATAATCACAGGGTTCGGCTCAACTTAACCTTCTATTTAGATGTTTGCCTGTCTGGTGCTGATAAACATGGTGGCTCACGCAGGAAGCAGACCTCAGAACATCTGAGTACTGGTAACCATGACCAGGGTGACCGTGGTCAGCTACTCATTGTTTCTGAAAAACACTGCGTCAGGAAAAATACCTTATGGAAATATACGCTACTGTATGTCTCTGTACAATCTCTACTTTATAATTTGTACATAGTGTCCCTTTTTTGTCTGTTTGGTTTTAGTTATTTATTTAATATTTATCTTTTTGCACTGACGGGAGAGCTGTGACCTCAATTACGTTGTGCCACCGTATTTTTATACTGTTGTACAATGACAATAAAGACAATAAAGATACTATTCTATTCTATTCTAAACCATCTTAGACTTTAAAACATTATCTCACGGATTGCATACATTTTTGCAAGCTTGTTGTTTCGCAATCTCCTTTGATGAACCCCCACATTATGCAGTCACAAGTAACACAGAGGTCAAGATGTTCCAAAAGTCGGGAAAGTCCAAAAATGCGTGACCAATATTTCAAACTGTTTCAACAAAAAAGTAATTATAAAGAAGAGAGAAATCTGTAAAACAAAAATATTGATGGTAAGGTTTGTTTTTACATCATATGCACCATAAAAGCTTGCACACATAATTGCAGCTGTACATTGAACACATGGAGTCCTGGGGAAGGTCACAGATGTTGTGAATGAAGACCTTGAGAGAAAGTAGATAAGGGGGCAGAACTAGAGACACAGTAGTCAGGAGTATTGCAGGACTCACAGTGGTCCTGCTAACAGACAGGAAGCATGTGTGTTCTCCTGGTCCTGGCACTGTTTGGAGGGGCAGGTATTCTGACGGCCGGTATGAACTAAAACATACAATGTATTGGTTAGAAAATGGCATCTCCTTTAATCATTTTGTTGTATTGCTGTTATTGAATTGTTATTGAATAGTGATATTGATTGCATTAGTTCATTGTCCTTAGCTTCTACTAAACGACTAAATGTAAAACTTAAACCTAAACTAAGTAATCTTGAATACAATGCTATTTATGTGTACACTGTTACCTTTCCATCCACCTTCAGTCGCCTCTGAGCACGACGACAAGATAGTTGGAGGATACGAGTGCCCAAAGAACTCGATACCGTTTCAAGTGTCTCTCTGGTCGGGCTACAACTCGTGCGGTGGCACCTTGCTGTCCAGTGAGTGGGTTCTCTCTGCTGCTCACTGCAGAACAAAGTGAGATATTCCTCGTTGGATTTTCAACACTGACACAGTGGCGTTCCACCGCGGTTTGTCCGCCATCACTTGAATCACAACGGCAGGCCTCTCAACACGAGCTGCGCCTTCTCCCCTCAGGTCCAACATCGAGGTGCGACTGGGCGAGCACGACCTCTGGGAGCCCGACGGTACTGAGCAGCACATCATGTCCGCCAAGTTCATCCGCCACCCGGACTACAGCCCCCGCACCCAGGACAACGACATCATGCTGATCAAGCTCAGCCAGCCGGCCGCCCTCAACAGCCACGTGCGCCCGGCCGCCCTCCCCAGGGCCTGCGCCCCGGAGGGGTCTGCCTGTCTGGTGTCTGGGTGGGGGAGTCTTCGGCCCAGCGATGAGGGCTGTAAGTTCTGACCTGGGGCCTGTCTGGTGTCTGGGTGGGGGAGTCTTCAACCCAGTGATGAGGGCTGTAAGTTCTGACCTGGGGCCTGTCTGGTGTCTGTGTGGGGGAGTCTTCGGCCCAGCAGTGAGGGCTGTAAGTTCTGACCTGGGGCCTGTCTGGTGTCTGGGTTGGGGAGTCTTCGGCCCAGCGATGAGGGCTGTGAGTTCTGACCTGTGGCGTGTTCATGCTGATGTGTGGGTCTGAGAGGAATAGCATCTCAATGACGAGTGTCTGTCTTGTGGTTAGGGCATTTGACTCGCAGCAAAAAGGTTGAGGGTTCAATAAACAGCTATCAAGCCATAAACAGCTATCAAGGACACTCGTATGCATACAGGTTCTCACTCGTCACCGACCTGACTTAAGGGCTCGTATTTAATCTAATTTATTGTTTATTGTGTATTGACTTTAGCCAGGCTCTTACTGCACGTCTATCCCCTGTACTGCTGGTCACTGTGAATTTCTCCTAAGGGGGATTAATAAAGGATATCTTATCTTATCTTATCTTAACCCCAATGTATGCTATCGTCTACCTAGGAGCCCTTCAGCGAGCTTCCTCAGCTCTTTAATCACTGTGAAAAGCGCTGTGAGTCAGTGTGGATAACAGGCTCTGTTCAGTCTATAGTAACAGACATCATCATTTCTGTTCCAGCGAGGTTTCCCCACAAACTGCAGTGCCTGGAGGCGCCCCTCCTGAGCGACGATGCCTGCTTCAACGCCTATCCTTTCCAGATCACCGAGAACATGATCTGTGCTGGTTTTCTGGAAGGAGGCAAAGACTCCTGTCAGGTAACGCAGAGCGCTGTCACACTGACCGGCTCCTGCAGGAAAGGAGTCACAGTCCCATCTCTCCCCCTCACTCCCCCATCGTCCCCCTGTACAGTCACATCCCGGTCCCTCCCCCTCACACTCCCATCTCTCCCCCAACACTACTGTCTCCCTCCCTCAGTCTCTCATCCCTGCCCCTCACACTCTGATGTCTCCCTCAGGGTGACTCTGGGGGTCCCATGGTGTGTGGGGGGCAGCTCCAGGGGGTTGTCTCTTGGGGGCACGGCTGTGCCCTCAGGAAGAAGCCAGGCGTTTACACCAAGGTCTGCAACTACGTCCCGTGGATCCAGGACAGCATGGCGTCGGGCTGAGGCCCCAGGGGGCCACCTGGGAATGGGAAACATCCAGGAAGTAAACCGTGCATTCAGACCACTTGGTGCCATCACTGTGTCATTGTCTTCTTCATTCCTGAATGTCAAAGAACTTTTAGAGAAAGTGTTGACGATTTCAACATCCGTCACTTTTTCACTGAATATTACACAGCATAATGTGGAATTCATATTTCTTGCACATATTTCTTTCTATTTTGACCACAACCAGGCAAAGTAAACTTCATGACCACATGAATCAATGGGCCACCTGTGTTACCTCACGATTGGGGAACACACTGATCTATGTTGATAAGAAGGGAGAATGGCTCCCCCCTCTGGTTTACTGATCGCTGTCATCATAGATTATGTTTGATTGGATTCTCATCCTACGTTCAGGAAAATAGAACCAAAAAGTCTGTATTTACCGTAATGATCGTGGTAAGGAGGACCTGCCGCTTACCACAAGAACACCAGCACCTGGAAACACACACTCGAACTTACCGAGTACCGTCGTACGTATTGGGCTGTGCAAAAGCCTGACCTGGACCCATGTACGTGCTCGTTATCCGTGACCCTGAGCACCCCACTTATATATCTATTATATACCACAGGCCATGACATCATTTTAGCCATGAGAGAACGACGCACAGGCCAAGTGGTCAGCGGGGGACTCTATTTGAGTCCCCGACACGAGGCGCGCTGATTGGCCCTGCAGCTCGTCATGAGGCTGGAGGGTGCGGTGCGGAACCACGATAGCCAACTGGTTTTCGTCATCGTGGTTGTAAATTACCACTAGCAGTGTTTTATTTTGATTGCCCTTTTTCATACTTTCATCTCATGTGACTTTTATTTTGACATCATGGTGTCTGCCTGGTGAACTACTCTCACGCACGCCCACGCGCGTGCATGTAATCAGAAGAAGGCACGTTACAAGACGATACATATTTAGAGCTAAAGATATTGCTGTAATTATTACCTTAAGTGTTTTTTGAAGTGTTACCACTCTGTTTTGATCAGCAGCATTCCCGGTCACCCTTTTTTGTGTTGGTGCTTGATTTGCTTGGACAGTAGCTGCTAATACTTTGAGAGTAGTTCATAAAGTTTGCTAGCTCTCCCACGTCTAAGTTAAGTAAATGGCGGCAGCTTTGCCTGGATCACCCCCTTTTTAGCACTCCTTGATATGCGGAGCGAGGTATGTGGTTCATTGTAATGTATTACAAACTGTATTTCATATGAATTAATTTAATACGTTCATGTATATAGTAATGATATTCATTTAATATAATTAGTGTTGCCTGCTATTGCTGTTGTCAATGTGTAATGCTAGCTTGCTAAAGTGCATTTGTCTAAGGATTATTTTGTATCCGGCTAAATTGCCTTTGTTATTTTCTTTCAAGTTTTCACGGTGTTGGTGCCATGCGCACTCATCATCATTAAAGTACAACCGTATGGAAACACTCCCAAGCCTGTTTATTAAGTTGAGGGGCTGCTACAGTGAAAACTCGTCGCTCGACGTGGAGTGAAACTCAACTCGACGATACCATCCGCCATTCTGTGATACAGGGGCGCAGCCAGAAATTTTAATTAAGGTGCGCCTGTGAGATTGTGGGTCGCCTCAACCCAGTGAAAATTAAGGGCACAAACAGGACACGTGTGATGCAAATGACGTGGAGGCTCAGCTGGAAATGTAAACACCACTTACTGTGTAGCCTAAAGCCTTTTTCAGTGCTCTCAAAAGTAACGTGATCGCGTATTGACAAAAACCGCACGTTAAAATATGCTGGTTCAAAATAATATAATTCACTGAAGGCTGCAACATGCATGTGCATGTATGCACACTAAGTTGCATGCAGCGGCGCCGGAATGCGTTTGAAAGTGGGGGTGCAAAAAAAAAAAAAAAAAGCTGGTTTCGGGCTGGGTTCCCCGAGACAATTTTGAAAATTCCAGAGGCCAACTATTCACGCATGTTTTCACGTGGGATATTATGATATAAGAGTCTAATAATAATTTAAAAAAAAGTCTAACAAAAAAACTGTCATTATGTTAGGTGCATGGTTAGGTGTTGTGTAGTGATTTCGGGTGGTTTCATTCAACCTGATTGGACTGCAAATAGCGTCTTTTTACGCACAGAGTGATTTAGTCTATAAGCACATAGTGATTTGACAACATTGTCTTTATTGAATCGATTAAAAATTAAATCTCATTCTCTCAAACTGTATACTCTAACATGTACCTTAGCTTGTCGGATCATTGTTTACACATTTGTCCAAGTAGCATTTTTCTGTAGCCATACGAACGAACTTAGCGCTTAGCTTAGCAGCTATGCTAGCAACTGCTTTCCGCGTTGATCAACATTGACCGTCACTGTAGCCTAGTGTAGCGATGTAGTAGTGTATCCAAGATCTCTGTAGTCCTCCACACAAAAGTTTCAAGAACAAATACAACTGAAGGTAGCGTAGAGCAGTAATGCACAGCGATTTGTAAGGTAAGTGTGGTGGCTCCATTTATCCTAACTGGAAAGTGCATCCTTCAGGAGCTATGCCGTCGAGGCATCGGATGGGATGACCCACTTCCCGAAGACTTAAGCCCATGGTGGGAGAAATGGAAAAGCGGCCTACAAAGGCTGAAGGAAGTCTCAATACCCAGATGCTACCAACCACAAGGCTTTTGCAAAACTGTCAGGAGGGAACTACATCACTTCTCGGATGCCAGCAATATAAGATATGGCTCGTGTTCCTATCTGAGAAGCAAGAACGAACAAAGGCTAGAGTTGCACCTACAAAACTCACAAGCATTCCAAGATTGGAACTTTCAGCAGCGGTGGTCGCTGCAAGATTGAGTGTCATGCTGAGAAACGAGCTCGAAATGCCGATCCATGGAAAGTTTTTCTGGACTGACTCCCAAGTTGTCCTGGCTTACATCAACAATGAAGCAAGAAGGTTTCATGTCTTCGTTGCCAATCGTGTGCAAATGATCAGAGAACACACCAGCCCCAGTCAGTGGCACTACATAGACACAACAGAAAACCCTGCTGACCACGCTTCGAGAGGTCTCAATGCAGCAGACATCCCCTCAACGAACTGGCTACCAGGACCCAAGTTCCTGTGGGAAGAAGAAATACATCCAGAGTCTCACCTCACTCCAGAGTTGCTCATCGGTGATCCTGAGGTCAAGTCAACGCAGGCGTTTACAACCAAAGTTGACCCTTCCCGACCAAACATTTTTACCCGTCTGAAACGATTCTCCTCCTGGTCAAAACTCCTGAAAGTCGTTGCAAGAATCAAGAGGCTGAATTCAAAGCAAACCCATCCCGGCAAACCTGTGAGCGTGGAAGAATGCAGGAGCTGCCGAATCAGTGATTGGGCTTGCACAAGAAGAAGCATTCTCCCAAGAGATGAAGACACTTAAAAAGGGAGAAAGTATTCAAAACTCCAGCCCTCACTTGGATCCCATCTAAGCCAGACAACACCGAGGCCCTCTACAGGAAGGGACAGAGTAGGCTGTTCTTCCTGAGGAGGCTCAGATCCTTCAATGTGTGCACTAGGCTGCTACGGATTTTCTACCAGTCGGTGGTAGCCAGTGTCACCTTCTTCGCCGTTGTGTGTTGGGGAGGAGGCATTGGGAGCGGTGGGGCCAGTAAGCTGAACAAGCTGGTGAGGAGGGCGAGCTCTCTGGTGGGGATGAAGCTGGACTGTGTGGAGGCGGTGACAGAGAGGAGGATGAGGGGAAAGCTGCAGGCGATCCTGGACAACCCCTCTCACCCTCTCTATGCCGAGTTGAGGCAACTCAGGAGCACGTTCAGCCATAGGCTCACTCAGCCACATGCCTCAAAGCGCTTGGGGGGCTCTTTCATCCCATCAGCTATCAGGCTCTACAATACCTCAACCACCCGCTCCCAATGTCTCGGAAGCGCCAATACCACCAGATAATGGATTTGTATACCACACCACACACCCCAGGCTGTTTTCTAGCCATTGTCATTTTAGGTCTGTTCATCTCATTGATAACCACTGTCCGTCCATCTGTCATCTTTCATTGTGTGCACCAGGCTGCTACGGATGGTCTACCAGTCTGCGGTGGCCAGTGTCACCTTCTTCGCTGCCGTGTGCTGAGGAGGAGGCATTGGGAGCGGTGGTGCCAGTAAGCTGTACAAGCCGGTGAGGAAGGCGAGCTCTGCGGTGGGGATGAAGCTGGACTGTGTGGAGGCGGAGACAGTGAGGAGGACGAGGGGAAAGCTGCTGGCGATCCTGGACTACCCCTCTCATCCTCTCTATGCCGAACTGAAGCAACTCAGGAACACGTTCAGCCACAGGCTCACTCAGCCACGTGCCTCAAAGCGCTTGGGGGGGGCTCCTTCATCCCATCAGCCATCAGGCTCTAGGAAGCCCCAACTCCACCAGACAATGGACTGAACAATGGACTGAACACCACACTACACGTACACCACACCACACACCTTGGACTGTCTTCTAGCCGTTGTTATTTTAGGTCTATTCATATGTTGTACCTGGAATACCTGTAAAAATGTGCACATCTTGCATCTTGCACATTCCGCACCTTTGCACATCTATTTTTGCACTACAAACAGCTACCAAGGATGTTTACTACGTATGCATACAGGTTCTCACTTTTTCACCGACCTGACTTTAAGAGCTCGCATTTAATTTAACTTATTTTAACCTAATCTTGTCTAGGTAGATCTATTTATTGTTTATTGACAATAGTCAGGCTCTTATTGCACTAATCTATCCCCTGTACTGTTGGTCACTGTGAATTTCTCCTAAGGGGGATTAATAAAGGAATATCTTATCTTATCTTATCTTATCTAGAAGTCAAACACCCCTTGATTCTACCCAAGGAAAGGCATATTACCAAGCTGATCTTGACCCACTGCCACGAGAATATCTGTCACCAAGGACAAAATCAGACTCTAACAGAACTTCGAGCCAATGGGTTTTGGGCAAGAGGCAACATTCCATGCTGAAAAATGAAGCCCATGCGGAAGTGCAAAAACTTGCAGTTCCTCGACTGGCCGCTTGAGGCTGGCTGCAGAACGGAGTCAACTCCCATAGACACCCATGTTAAAATGTCCAACTTTACAGCCAAAATAAACATGTTTACAGCCTGGTTCAAAAAACCGTTTTGGTGTCTTTCAGTAGTGTTCGAGTCCATGACAACTGTGAGGGGGGTGAATTTTTTTAGAATCCATTATTTTAATGCACAGAGAAGGATTTATTTTATGAATAATTAAGGGCATGGTCAACTTGATTGGCAGCTGTCATCTGTAATCACGGCATGACCTTCACGGATTCGAGGCTTTGATTGGTCTGGCCGGAGGTAGGCGGGCTTAGAACACAGACTGATATGTCCAAGATGGCGGCGCCCAGAAGCTCAATTTTAAGCTTCATCTCCGCTGTTCAGAATGTCTATGGGTGACGTCACGGAGGGTTTGTCCATATTTATATACAGTCTATGGTTTTGGGTCATCATTGGATGTAGATCAGTTGCTAAGCTGATACACAGATGTGTGAAGTACAGAAGACTCAGACGGCCAGCAGAAGAACAACGCATGGCTAAGCTTCCTAAAGAACGTGTAGAAGTCTCTGCTCCCTTCACATACTGCGGCATCGATTGCTTCGGCCCATTCATCACCAAGAAAGCCCGCAAAGAGCAAAAGCGGTATGGCTTAATCTTCACTTGCCTTGCGTCTCGAGCTGTACACATCGAGATGCTTGAGGACTTATCCACAGATGCATTTATCAACGCCTTAAGATGCTTCATCAGTCTCAGAGGATCCGTTCGTCAACTTCATTGCGATCAAAGAACCAATTTTGTGGGAGCTAGAAATGAGTTTGAAGAAGCACTGAAGCAATGTGACACCAAAACAATCAAGAGCTTCCTTGCAGAAAAACAATGTGAGTTCATCTTCAATGCTCCCTCAGCAAGTCATGCTGGCGGCGTCTGGGAGCGCCATATTTGGACTGTCCGTAATGTCCTAAATGCCACACTCTGTCAATACTCAGGCAGACTCGACGACGCTTCCCTTTAAACTCTGTTTTATGAAGCTATGGCCATTGTGAACAGCCGTCCGTTAACTGTAAATGGGGTAAATGATCCTACCTCACTCGAGCCATTAACTCCAAACCATCTCATACTGATGAAGTCCAAGATTGCCCTTCCACCGCCTGGCAAATTTGAGAAGGAGGATGTCTATGCAACTAAAAGGTGGCGAAGAGTCCAGTACCTCGTTGAACAGTTCTGGAGCCGAAGGAAAAGAGAATATCTCATGAACATTTCCACACGGCAAAAGTGGCACATGACTCGGCGCAACCTTAAGGCTGGGTTATGCTTCGTTTATACTTCCGCGTCGACGCGGGGGGACGGCGGACCCACGGCGGACCCTTTGCGGACCCTTTGCGGACCCTTTACGTCCTCGACGTGCACCTCCCCAAATCCTAGACGCGCGTCGAGGCGACACCGTCTCTACGGCGTCCCAACGCGTTGGCTTTGGCTGTGATTGGTCCGCAAACTACATTGGCTGGAGATCCCTTTTCTGGTTTCCACTCGTAAACACGGCCACGGTGTAAACACAGCCTTGATAAATGCTTCGACTGATTGGCGACAACATATATATATATATATATATATATATATATATATATATATATATACAGTATATATATATATGCTGATTGGCGACAACATATTATATATGTTGTCGCCAATCAGTCGAAGCATATATATATAAAACTTTTGCCTTCATTTCTGTAAACTTTTTTTAACTCGCTAGTAATCCGTATGTAATAACCAGAATGGTCATTCTGGTCCCTCTACCGGTGTGGCAATGAATTGCATTTCGAGACGTAAACACCACGCAATCCCTCCGCAGAAGAATCATGGGCTCATGACGGCGTCCGAGCAACGGCGTGGCCATTGCGTGATCACAACGCAATCCCTATGCAGAAGCATAAACCAGCCTTCAAGCTAGACGACTTAGTCATTATAAAGGAAGACACCCCTAGAAATCAGTGGCACCTGGGACGAGTGGTTGAAACCACGAAGGAGAGTGATGGACTAGTGCGTCGCGTTAAGGTGTTAGTAGGAGAAAGGACGTCAGGGAAACAAGATCGCCCTACCAAACCTTCAATTATAGAAAGGCCCATTCGGAAAACTAGTTCTCCTCCTCGAGAGCGAGTGTTCAGTCTAGTTGTCTACACTTTAATCCCTCACTTATGACATAGGCTACCCTCTCTTAGTTATTACATAGTACTCACCAGCACATTTCTAGAAACACTGATACAGACATAGGACTCAATTATGAACCGTTCAGTCAGGTTGATCCATGTCTTCACTCTTCATAACATGAGTGGTGGGAGTGTAAATGACCACTAGCAGTGTTTTATTTTGATTGCCCTTTTTTATACTTTCATCTCATGTGACTTTTATTTTGACATCATGGTGTCCGCCTGGTGAACTAGTCTCATGCACGCTCACGCGCGTGCATTAGAGATGCGCGGATGGGCTATTATTTCATCCGCAACCGCGTCACAAAACGCATCATCCGTCCGCCATCCATCTGCACCAACATTTTTGGACCAATTTTTAAAACCGCACCCGCAACCCGCCATCCGCCGGTTGTTTTTAGGTCTGTAGGCGATGCGAGGCGCTGCTGACGCAAGGCTGGAAAGTTGTTGCCTGTTCTTGAAAGGATATAGATAACGATATTCAAAATGTGTATATATTTTTTAATTTGATTGGTTAAACCGCCACCCGCCCGAATTTAATTAAAATCGTATTTTTGTCACGTCATCCGCCCGATCCGCGGTTTAGCCGGGGAGTCCGTGGCTGCGACCGCCAACCGCGCATCTCTGGCGTGCATGTAATCAGAAGAAGGCACGTTACAAGACGATACATGTTTAGAGCTAAAGATCGAAGATAATGCTGTAATTATTACCTTAAGTGTTTTTTGAAGTGTTATACCACTCTGTTTTGATAAGCAGCATTCGCGGTCAAACGCGGCCTTAACGTCCTGAAATGCCTGCACGCGTTCGGCGGTCCACTCAACGAGCTGCTTAGCGGGGTGTTTTAGCGCCTGGTGGAGTGGCTGCATAAGCTGCGCAGCCCCCGGAACAAAACGATGGTAGAAGTTTACCATCCCGAGGAACTCCTGCAACGACCTGACCGAGTGCGGCTTAGGAAAACGCGCGATAGCCTCCACTTTGTCCGGAAGGGGAATGGCGCCCTCCGTACAAACGCGATGCCCAAGAAAATCAATAGTAGAACAACCGAACTTACACTTCTTGGGATGGATAGCTAGGCCGTGCTGTTGGAGCCGTGTGAACAACATCTCCAGATGCCGGATATGCTGTTCACGGGACTCGCTGGCCACAAGCATGTCATCGAGGTACATAAAAACAAAGGGTAACTCGCGGACAACCACGTCCATCAGACGCTGGAACGTTTGCGCCGCATTCTTGAGTCCAAAAGACATCCTAAGAAACTCAAACAAACCAAAAGGTGTAACGACTGCAGTCTTAGGTATGTCCTCTGTGCGGACTGGAATCTGATGGTTCCCACGCACCAAGTCCACCTTTGAAAAAATTACCTTACCGGCCAAGCACGCGAAAAAGTCCTGCAAGTGAGGCACAGGGTACCTGTCAGGAACAGTCGCATCGTTGAGCCGACGGTAGTCCCCACACGGCCGCCATCCTCCATCCGCTTTAGGGACGATGTGGAGGGGTGACGACCACGGGCTGTCCGAACGGCGGACGATGCCCAGGCGCTCCATCTCATCGAACTCTCCCTTGGCCACCGTCAGCTTCGCCGGGTCCAGCTGGCGGGCCCTGGTGAAAACGGGGGGACCGGTCGTCGGCAGGTGATGCTCCACGCCGTGACGTACAGTCGCTGAGGAAAAATCCGGAGACTGAAGGTCCGGAAAACGTGCTAGTAGCTGTTCCAGAGGTCCACAACCAGGCCGTGTGCGTGGAGGAAATCCGCCCCGATGATGTGGAAAGTCGTGTCCGCCGTGACGAAATCCCAGTCATAGCGGCGGCCGCCGAAACAGAGCTGCATGCGTCTCCGGCCGAAGACGCGGACAGTCTCGCCGCTGACGTTCACCATACGTGGTAACAGGCTGCCAGCGGCGCCACCCGGCGTGCACGTCCGCTCGCTGGGCAGCGCTGGAACCATGCTTGCATGACCACCGGTGTCACACAAGAACCTGTAGCCGGAGAGAGCGTCGTGCAGATACAGCAGGGTGACATCAGCAGAAGTGCTGGTGCCCGTTGTCACTAACGAGCACCGGCCCGGGCGTTTCCCTGTACCACGAACGAACAGGGCTGGCGACACTTCGTGGCCCGGTCGCCGAAGCGTTCGTGGTAAAAACACAAGCCAGCCCGCTGCGAGGGCCGGTTGGACCCGACAGCTACCTTCCTGTCCCTCCTCACGTGTGGTGCTGGGGACGCGTATGCCGGGACGGGCGAGGCACTGCGTTGCACAATCCAAAACTTATCCGCTTCCATGGCAAAAGTGTGGAGGTCCTCCACCGGGACGTCAGCGAGCGCGGACCTGACAGAGACAGGCAGCTGGCGCAAGAAGAGGTGTGTAAACAAGAACCCCGGCTCATTGTCACCCAGCAACGCCAGCATATGCTCCATCAGCTGAGAAGGCTTGCGGCCGCCCAGGCCGTTCAGCGCGAAAAGCTCCCCGGCCCTCTCCGTGTCAGAAAGGCTGAAGTTATACAGCAGCTGCGACTTCAAAGTCCCGTACTTGCCATGTATGGGAGGGCGCGTCAGCAGTCCGACGATCTTGGTCGCCACGGAGGATGGGAGCGCGGCCACCACATGATGGTACCGGTAGTCGTCATCAACGATGCCGTGCAGGTCAAACTGCGACTCCGCGTGCGCGTGCGCGAACCAGGCTGCTGGAGAAGTTTCCCAGAACTCGGGGAGCTTAAGCGAAGGTGCATGTGGCGGAGTACCTGTCACGGCTCCCGCTACAACACCACCTTCGCAGCGCGCAGAGGCGCGCCGGCGCGCGGACGCGCCTCCGCAGCTGCGCGCTCTCCGAGGCACGCCGTCGCGCGTCTCCGTGGCGACGGATCATCGCGGCTGCACTCAATCAGCAATCGACGAACCTGCAGCTGATGACGGAGGAGACAAAGGCCGGCGTGTCCTTCGATCTGGTGCCAGAACGTAAACCACTGTTACGGTCCGTTGCCTGGCTCCCGAGTATAGTGAGTATCTCTGAAGCACCTCTCGCCGTACTTATCTGTGACTTTTCACCTGCTCCCAGAGAACTCCTGCGCCTCGACAACGGTTTGGCTCGGACCCGGCGGTTCTTCACCACCCCCGACCAGTCGCTGGAACCCCGTTGCCTGCTTGGACCCCCTCTTCGAGTTTCCCCTTTTGCCCGGTTAAATAAACCTGCTTCTGATCTCCCATTGTCTCTGCCTCATCTTCCCCTGCCTTGGTTACAGTACCCAGGTGATGGCGGCGCGGGGAAGGTGAGTCGGGCGCCGGGGTCTCATCGCTGTCCTCGGACTTGCAAGCCAAAAGGCCGCGGCTCTTCCTCTTCGGCATGTCGAGACCGAAAAAAACGTTCGGTCCGGTGTCGGGGTCACCAGTTTAGTGCGGGTGTATTGAGGTTGTGGATACAAACGAATTAGTCACGTTATTTGCGCTTGAGCACATGGGGAACAAGCCAGCTCGTTTATTTTCAGAAACACAACAGAAAGTAGAAACAACGGGCAGGGCCCGCCCACAACATAGTGGAAAATACCACTACTGACATAGAGGGGGAATTCGCCTGTCAAACGACAGTCACCACACGTTCATGTATAGTAATGAGATTAATATCATATAATTAGTGTTGCCTGCTATTGCTGTTGTCAATGTGTAATGCTAGCTTGCTAAAGTGCATTTGTCTTAAGGATTATTTTTTATCCGGCTAAATTGCCTTTGTTATTTTCTTTCAAGTTTTCACGGTGTTGGTGCCATGCGCACTCATCAGCATTAAAGTACACCCGTATGGAAACACTCCCAAGCCTGTTTATTAAGTTGAGGGGCTGCTACAGTGGTCATATTAAAACTGTAATATTAACTCCGTTAAGAGTTGTTTATGGCATGGCAGGTGAGTCAATAAATACAGTGGCAGGACCTTGATTTTAAGTCAGGGTTCGAGTTAGGTGGGAGCCAGTGGGGGCTGAGCTCCCATAAAGAGAGGTCTGGCTCCCATGAAAGCAGCTGACTCAAACATCTGTGCTGTGGGGTCTCTGAAAATACAACAGTATAGCCTAATATTTCAATTATAAATGAAGCTATTTTCCCTTCCAAATATAGAGTAATATTGACATGTATATAAATAGCTTCGCATGACGAGGACGAGTAATAACAGTAGCCTAATCATGTAGCGCCGCATCATGAGTGCGGCGCGGCTGCAGTACTAGGGAATAAAGGGCGGAACTAAGAAGTAAACTGGGGGCAAAAAAGGGAGAAAAAAAAGAGTCAAAGAGAGCTAAATACGCAGTCACTCTCACAGCAAACGTCGCCCCAACATGCGTGATTTAACCCCCCCCCCCCCCCCCACCACATATGGGCTCCCACAAAGATGGACTCATAACTCGAACCCTGCTTTAAGTGCACACAGGCCTACACAGTCGTTGTAGCTCGCTTCACAACACACAACACGTTCTTTGCAACGGGCGTTTATTGCTTGACTTATTTTTCTAATGCGTGCATCTCTTTGCACCGTATTGCAGACGAGACTTTTCCAGGCAGCCCATGTAGAATTCGCTTCAAATACCAGCAGGGGGCATCATCCAGGTCCTGGTTTTCTGCAGCATAGCCGGAGCCACCAGCAGGGGGCGACCTTCTACAGGAGATTGTAGTCCCAATGGATGCTGTTTCAGGATGGCTGCAGAATGATATGAGAATGTATCAGACGAAGACAACTCAATGACGAATCAAATCATCAGAATTAATTGCATCATTATTTCGTGATTAGTGGGCTATTGCTATGAGTTCAAAAGCCTTCACGATTGATCATCTTTCGAGATTTTATACACTATATATTTGTCATAATGTTGAGGTTTACAGATAGCCTTCTTATGAACAAATAGTAATACATAAACTGCTGACGCTGCGGTACACAGCGCCCCTCCCTGCAAACTGTAAGTCACTTTGGACAAAAGCATCTGCTAAATGTCAAATGTAAAGTGGCAACGAATAGCCGTCTAAAGGATCATTTAGTTGTTAGTTAGTTGTTTCATTAGGAATCCTGAAAAAGGACGGATGATTTGCTAAGTAAACCTTACAATAAATGTAGTAAGGCCCAAGATGTATAATAATTTAAATTAATTGGCCTTGCAATCAAGACTTGAGCAGTCTACAGATGTCGACAAACGTGAAATATGACAAGTATTTACGTTCAATTTAAGAAATGTCTATAAGAAAGTCTTTCACATCAGAGATGTAAATGGTGTTAACAGCAGATGAACACATGTTGCAACCGGAGATGAGACGAAGCGAAGCGGGTCTATGAGGGCAGAGTTACCGAAGTTATGCACGTAAACGCGCAGCACAATACAAACTAATTTGTGCTTTAATTGAGGGTCGATTATCTGAGGTGTCCAGTATATACCTATTCTGTTAGTCTCTCTTTTTGTCTGCATACGTAGTGCATTTCTTATGATTAATATTGTTGTAACTGTTAAAACTGTTGCGGTTATCATCATCATCGTGCTTATTATTATAGTTATTAAAGTAGGCAGAGCTAGGGAGCCTAATCGCTTTATGTTCCAGCAAATAAAATCTATCTATTTGTTCACAGCAAACAGTACAACAATTTTGGCAAACAGTACAACAACAAAAAAACAGTTCCTAAGGGGACTCGGACTGGGTCTACCACCAGAGACGCGCCTTCTGTCCTGACGCACGGCTGAGTCAAAGGGCGCGTGTCTTACCGAATTGTCCAGCGTCTGCTTGGAAAAAAACCGTTCGCACATGGGCCCCACATGAGAGCCCGCTACTATAAAGCAAAACCATCTCCCACACCCAAGCAAACACAACGCGGAGTGGATGCCTGCACTGACTGACTGACGCCAGGTAGGGCATTCCTCTATAATAACCGAATATTGATGGATGTATTTCTTTATTTTTTTCACACAAAAGTTAGTTACTAACTAACTTGTATTTCTTACTCTTTTAACAACGTGCTTAAGTTTTGTTCTGTTTCTAGATAAATTGATACTCTTCTGTAATCTTATAAATAAAGCAAAAAGATGGTTATTAATGAATGTATTAACATTAATTGGACAATTCTGGATAACAAGACTCCCAAATGTTTCAAAACGTTTATTTAGTGACAGCCTCTGAGAGACAGGAGCACTGCAGGAACAAGGCTCTCAGCACAGCGTCTCCTGGACGTGCTCCTCAGGGTTCTCAAGGGGAACAAGACCATGGAACTGAAGCCACTGCTGCGTCGCCTGGGCTCCCTGGTGCGGGGCTGCCTCACCTTCCTCTTCGCTTTAGCCGTGCTGGGGTTGATGATCTGGGCCTACGTGAAGGGCTTCCAGCTGGTCACCTCGCCCTACGGCATCGTCTCCTTCGGCTTCTACGGGCTCCTGCTGGCGCTGCACGTCCTGGTGCAGAGCCTCTTCGCCTTCATCGAGCACCGCAGGATGAAGGCTCACACGCAGCCCTGCAGTTACACCAAGACCGTGGGCTTCACCATCTCCGCCTACCAGGAGGACCCGGCCTACCTCCGGGAGTGTCTCCTCTCGGTGCGGGCGCTGCGCTACCCCCCCGAGCTGCTGCGCCTCGTCATGGTGGTGGACGGCAACTCGGAGGAGGACCGCTACATGATGGAGATGTTCCGGGAGGTGTTCTCCGACCGGGACCCCGGCTGCTACGTGTGGCAGAACAACTACCACAGCTGGGTGCCCCCCCCGGGCGGGGGCGGGGACCCCCAGCGGGGGGAGGTGGAGGAGCTGATAGGGAGCAGGAGGTGTGTGTGCATCATGCAGCGCTGGGGCGGCAAGAGGGAGGTCATGTACACCGCCTTCAGGGCCCTGGGGGACTCCGTGGACTACATCCAGGTGGGTTTTAGCCATAATCATGTTATCATCATCATGGGTTATAGATTCAGGCACATACTGGTGTGTTCTTAGAATGATCTTAATATGTTGATGTGCTAAACAAAATTAAAAGAAATAAATTAAAAAATTGGTTTGATGTTGACTTCAAAACAGGTGTGTGACTCCGACACCAAGCTGGACTCCTTGGCCACGGTGGAGCTGTGCAAGGTCCTGGAGAGCAACCACAAGTACGGCGCCGTGGGGGGAGACGTGATGATCCTCAACCTGAAGGACTCCTACATCAGCTTCATGAGCAGCCTTCGCTATTGGATGGCCTTCAACATCGAGCGGTCCTGTCAGTCCTTCTTCAACTGTGTGTCCTGCATCAGCGGGCCGCTGGGTAAGGACGCACCAGCAGCTGCTTTGTGGTACAACCCGATGACCGACGGAAACAGATTGCCCCTCGACTGTAACGTGTTGTGAGGTTTGATGCGCTGAAACATCTCTCTCCATAGGGCTGTACAGAAATGACCTCCTCCAACAGTTCCTGGAGTCCTGGTATAACCAGAAGTTCCTCGGAAGTCACTGCACATTTGGGGATGACAGACACTTGACCAATCGCATGCTGAGCATGGGCTATGCTACGAAGTGAGTGTGCTACTACACTACTATGCTACACGCTAACTACGCTATGCGCTAACTAGTGTGTAACTACGCCACTAAGTGAGAGTGTAACTATGCTACTACGTCGTTTTTACTAACTTCATGTCGCTGTACATTTTTTAATTTTGTACATATTTTATTGTCCTTGCATAGTCATATTTACAGCAGGAGAGCAAGACAAAATACTAAAATGACGACTTCAATGACTGAATCAGAAGATGTTCTCCCGGTCTCAGGTACACGGCCCGCTCAAAGTGCTACACGGAGACGCCGGCCCAGTTCCTCCGCTGGCTGAACCAGCAGACCCGCTGGACCAAGTCCTACTTCCGCGAGTGGCTCTACAACGCCATGTGGTGGCACAAGCATCACCTGTGGATGACCTACGAGTCCATCGTCTCCGGGGTCTTCCCGTTCTTCGTGACCGCCACCATCATCCAGCTGTTCTGGACGGGCAGCCTGTGGGACATCCTCTGGGTCCTCTGCTGCATCCAGCTGATTGGGCTGCTGAAGGCGTCCTACGCCTGCATCCTCCGGAGGGACATGGTGATGGTCTTCATGTCTCTGTACTCTGCCCTGTACATGACCAGCCTGCTGCCCGCCAAGTACTTTGCCATCCTGACCATGAACAAGAGCAGCTGGGGGACGTCCGGCCGCCGCAAGATGGTGGGCAACTATATGCCCCTCCTCCCGCTGTCAGTGTGGTCGGCCATCTTGTCAGGCGGGCTGTTCTACACGATCTACAAGGAGAGCCAGGAGAGCTGGCGGACCCCCGCCAAGATGGCGGAAACGGGCTTCCTGATCTGGGGCTGTGCGGCGTACACCTGCTACTGGCTGGTCATGGTCCTCCTCTACTGGCTGTGGTTCCGGAAGGCCTGTCGGAGGCAAACCAAAGCCTATAACATAGAGGTGTAGGAAGTCAGACTGACGACAAAGCACAGAATGTTTTTAACGTATTTTCACATGAACAAATCTGCCTAATATATTTCCTTTATTTTCGTTCATTTGGTCGAATCAAATATCATGTATGAAGTGGTTATTAATTCTTCAGAATGTCATCTGTATAATGCCGTTTGATGTTGCACGGCGAGATGATGTGCTCCGGATGACTCCCATGGTGACGCTGGGGGTGTATTTATTTATTTGTTGTGACGTGTTTCATGTGACAGGGAGAAGGCTTCTTCAGACATGGTGTGTTGGGATGTGTTTACCACTGTAGTGGTTTGGCTCCAGGATATTTAGTTGGGATTGGGATTCTTCAGGATTTTACACACAGTGTCCCCTCATGTACAACCGCCACTATTAGCACAGAGAAGCACTTTGGAGAGCAATATGCACATGAAGGGGGAAATGACTTTTACTGTTCTTACAAAGGCAAACTGAAATGTAGCCTGTCTGTAGAAGAAACACATCAAGCTGAGGAGTCATCTCAACTCCTCTACATAGTTACTGTAACACATTGGGAAAAGCATTCATTGTTTTTATTACTTTTCTATGACGTACATGTTGGATATTGGAAATGGTCTTACAATGTGAATACATTTTGTAGATTTGTACATACATTAAATCAATACACTTTCTAAAGTAAACAAACTGAATTCACTTTTTTTTTTACCTGGAGCGATCCATCTCACCTCAGCTCATGAAGCCAGTGGTCATATAAAACAGGCCGGCCTTGCCCAGACGCATGCGGGGCGAGGGGCCGATGGGACACACAGATAAGAAGCCCCGTTAACCCGCGGCTTATCACACCGCTAACGTGTGTATGGAGACCGAGCTACAAGTGATCGTGTTCATGGTTCACAAGCAGCCGCTGCCGACCGCACCGCGTCCACTGAGTGGTAATCCGCGGCCGTGCAGATCGCACCGCGGTGTGGACACAGAGCGGCAGTCACTGAACAAGCATCCCTCCTTCAGCGCCAGAGTGTCAATAATGTGCAGTACATCTTGTGACACAAGGTGATGGAGCTGAGGAGATTGTTACCTGAAGGACGTTGCTGACGTAAGAGCCTTTGAAACTGAGGGTCTGATGACCCTGCATTCCGATGGCTCTGATGGAGTGTTTTGACAGCTTCATGAGTCATCACTACAGAATACGGGGTACTGCAGCCCTATTGTTGAAATGTACCAAGTGGGACTCATTAGATTGATAGCATTGACAACATGAAGAAAGGACCTTAAGGTGTGATGCTGAAGACCTCAAGGTGTAATGAGTGTAACTTGAGTTAATGAGTTATTTTCTTCACTTTTGCAATGAGTGAGACCACCTCAGTTTGGAAAAGAAGCCAAGGATATGTTTTTGAAGCATGTTATGCAATTGCTGCAGCTTGTAAGCCACCAGATAATAAAGAACGATAATAATCTGAATAATATAGACATCTATCAAGATGTCATCTTGATAAAGAGATATGTACATTTGATTGCAGGAGCAAAGTTAGAACAGTTATGGTGGGTGGGAGCTGTGGTTTATCTTCTTATCTTCTTCTGGACACGTTTTTACAGTTCTACGTTTTACGTTTTTTCAGTTTCAGAGTTCAACTCTGCATTCTGCAAGACGAACAGAGGAATAAACAATGCTAATGATTATATTAGCATTAATTAATTAATTACTGCTTATAATACACACACACACACACACACACACACACACACACACACACACACACACCGACACACATATATATATATGCATCAGTGGCACTTGAAGAAAACCTTTAGCATTATTTTAGTTCAAATAGTAATTGTGATGATGAGTACGTGATGATGATGATGATGATGATGATGATGATGATGGGCCAACCACCTCCAAAAGAACTTAGTGTGTTGATCAAAGGGGTGGACAACAGAACTTAAGTGTGTGGAGGACTGATTATTAACAATCATAATTCTGTTCTTTAAGAGTCAGATATTTCAGAGGCAGCGTGAGCAGTCCATTGAAAACCAACAGATAAAGACACAGTCATTTTACTTTGATACATATCTCATCTGTCTCTGCACAGGAAACTCTTATTTGATGGATTCATTAATAATGATATATTCACATGATTAAGTTTTGTCATGTGCTGATGTGGTGAAACATGAGTAGCAATAGAACAGCAAAACATGAAAAAGCTGATTTTCTTCAGTCAAACTCGATCCCAACTCTATTGCCCTACAACATGGAATCCCAGAACCTGGGGAAGACTGAGCTCAGGAATGCCTGAACCACACGCCGTCTTACTGAGTCAGATCTCTACGTCCGGTCTGGTCCACGCTGCAGACGCTCTCACTATCACCATCATTACTCACTAAACTGACACCGTGCGGATATCTTGTATCTTCCACTGTCTATACATAGAAACATTACCGAGCACCGTAAATAACTGTGTGTATCATTTAGAGATATAAACACACATTTTCCATGATTCTAAATATTTTCCAGGGTTTCCCTCCAGTTTATGTAAATGTGAATCTAAATGTAAATGTTTCATCATTTTCAACCATGTCACGTATCATTATTGAGAAGACGCCCCTTTGCCAACGTTTTTTTTACATCACTTCCAGAGAGTCATTTGTAATGTGATGGAACACATGTTCATTTGGTAACTGGAGTGACGAAGTCGAGAATCACTTCCCCCTCAACATCTGTTTCCAATACATGGGGCTCCGCGCCCTGTCTGCTTCCCTTTCCATGCGCCTGGCGGAACAGACTTCAGGGCACGCTGGCACCTTCTTGGCCTTTTACCAATCTACCACTCTAACCACTAATCTGTAGTCAATGCTCGTTGAACCTTTTCTCTGAAGTGCAACCCTGGAGAATATGATCGATGAGAGGTATCATTAGTTAAGGAATTAACTTTGGCAGAGGTCATGGTTGCATTTCTGTCTCTGCTGACACAAAAATATGCTAGAATTTTCGTAAACAATACAAATGATGAGCATTTAACCTGAATGAGATAAGACTATGAGATAAAATCACATGAACTGGAGCTTTATCACCTTTAAGATTCAAATTGTGCCATATAATGATGACACAAATCACCAAACAGGCAAAACTCTATCTTCTAATCTTTATCTTCAACTACCTCATTCAATAACATCTCGCTCTTCTCACTGAGACACAAGGCAGCAACACCAAAACCAAGAACTGCATTTTATCAAAGACTTGTGATGGAAATTAAAGTAAGAGTTAAGAGTTTTAAGAGTGAATAGTTTTTTTTTTTTAATTGTTGTTTTTACAGTTTTTTCATTTGGGTTAACAGCAATGTGGGGAACGTGTGTATATCACATATCTATCTGTCTATCTATCTATCTATCTATCTATCTATCTATCTATCTATCTATCTGTCTGTCTGTCTGTCTGTCTGTCTGTCTGTCTGTCTGTCTGTCTGTCTATCTATCTATCTATCTATCTATCTATCTATCTGTCTGTCTGTCTATCTATCTATCTATCTATCTATCTATCTATCTATCTGTCTGTCTGTCTGTCTGTCTGTCTGTCTATCTGTCTATCTATCTATCTGTCTGTCTGCCTGTCTGTCTGTCTGTCTGTCTGTCTGTCTGTCTGTCTGTCTATCTATCTAGAAATAGAAATAGAAATACTTTATTAATCCCAGGCTGGGAAATTGCAAAATCTATCTATCTATCTAAAATCTATCTATCTATCTATCTATCTATCTATCTATCTATCTATCTATCTATCTATCTATCTATCTATCTATCTATCTATCTATCTATCTATCTATCTATCTATCTATCTATCTATCTATCTATCTATCTATCTATCTATCTATCTATCTATCTATCTATCTATCTATCTAGATAGACAGATAGATAGATAGAAAAAAAAAACTCCAGTTCAACTATACAGGCACAACATAGTAAAGACTTATTTACATCTAGATAGATAGATAGATAGATAGATAGATAGATAGAGAGAGAGAGAGAGAGAGAGAGAGAGAGAGAGAGAGAGCGAGAGAGAGAGAGAGAGAGAGAGAGAGAGAGAGAGAGAGAGAGAGAGAGATAGATAGATAGATAGATAGATAGATAGATAGATAGATAGATAGATAGATAGATAGATAGATAGATAGATAGACAGATATAGTTAGAAATAGATGTCACACTGGCTGTCAGAGATGGACTCACATCTCTATCTATCTATATATCTATTGATATATAGATAGATATAGATAGATATAGATGTCACACTGGCTGTCAGAGATGGACTCACATCTCTGACAGCTGGTCAGGGGCTGTCATGCAGAGACTCATGATGAACTGACCCTCAGTCACTGGATGGTTTTAATCATGGGGATCACTGCAGAACACGGCTCCTCCAAAACAAACCAACTGATGAACCAACAAACTAACTGACTGAGTTACTCACAAACCAACTAACTGCATAACCAACACAATAACTGACTGCCTATTTCACCAATAAACTAACTGACTGATTAATTGACTACCAAGTTCGGGGAGCAGCGTGTTGACCATGGGTGAGGGAGCTTAGGGTTCAAAGCCACTCAGCCAGATGTTTGGTGAAATGTACAGGGTGCTGTCCACAAAGTGTTGTCACGGCAACATTCTGACTTGAGAAGAAGGAACAAAAGCAGCGAGTACACTCTTCAGTTGAAGCACACACACCTTATAGAAACAGAGGTGTACCAGCCTGCCGCCCTGTCCACAGGTAGCCTTTCAGTGTCAGAGTTGAAGTGCGGACAGTTTGGACGCACTGTGCTTTTCACCCTCGTTCCACTCAACGGCGTTTCCTTCGACACGTGTTCCTGCGTGTGAAGGTGTGCGGCCGTGCCGAGGGGGGCCCGCAGCCCCGGGCTCCGGAGTGACCGTGTCCCCGCAGCCCCGCAGCCCCGGGCTCCGGTGTGACCGTGTCCCCCGCAGCACCGCAGCCCCGCAGCCCCGGGCTCCGGGGTGACAGCGTCCGCGCGGTGCACCACTCAGGACCCCTGCTGTCCAGCGTCCCCATGTTGCTTCATCTGGGGCTGCCTTCCTCACATGCATCATCTATCGCCTCGGCAACCGAAACAAACCGCACGAAAAAACAAAAGTATTCACGCTTTTAAGTGTGGTGACTCACGGCAGTCTATATTTAGAGGATCCACGAGGGCTTTATAAGACATGCAACACCCATATTCGCCCTCACATGTCTTTATCACCAGGAGCAGACAGACGTTTCCTCGACGTTAAAGTGTTCAGGACAGTCCCACGCTGATTCATGGGATCACGGACATGACCAGCTTACATTCATGCCTGAAATCATTTTCAGAAAGATTTTATCTGGAGACTCAATATTAGAAATAAACATAAATAATGAAATTACAAATTGATTATACATTTCTAATCTCATCCAACTTAAACAGTAATGTATAAACTACGTCTATTTTTAGGTGAAACAAACCCACTAAATGTTAATGTAAGATCACAACACGGCAGTTGGTGAAATAGTCACGAAATGTAATCTATTTATTTGTGCACATTTCCCTTTTTTCGTGACACTCTTTTAATGATATCCTAACCCTAGGATATCATTGTTAGGGGTTAGGGTTAGGGTTGTTTTTTGTGTCAGGAAAAAAAAGCGAAATTCGTGTCCATGTAGACGAATCAATAGATTTAAACTATTTTGTGACTAAGATTTCTATTCTATTGACTTTCAAGTGATCACATTTTTGTGTACCCCCATGGGTCTGCTTGGCTAGTGAGCTAGGTCACTTGTATTAATTACTAATTGTATTAATTACAACAGGCAAAGCCTGCATTGCGAGTGGTTTGTCACCATGTCGGTGAGT